>CAUYQG010048321.1:0-32444 GCA_963574415.1 Tarsius wallacei
GCATTTATTTCTGGTGGTGATATTACGGGGTTTTTTTTATTTTGATTTTTTGATTCTACAATGACAATTCTACAATTGCTTTATAATAAAAGGACTTGGTACTATTTTTAAGTAAAAATAAATTCTTAGATTTTTAATATAGAATGAGGTTAAAATTAAATATAAATAACTATATTAGATATATGTTCATTAATTGTATTACGGTTAATTATTACATCCATTATATATATATGCATGTGTACACACACACACACACACATGAAAGCTAACAATATAGTAGAATTTAGGATGACTTTGATTTCTTTGTGATTCTTTGTACTGTTTAAAACTACTTTTATTATTAATATAATATTGGAAAACATTGGAAATAAAATAGTCAAGTGTTACCAGTGGTTATCTTTAGGTGGTAAAATTGTGGTTGAATTTTACATTCTGTAACTCTAGAAAGTTATTTATTTTTTCTGCTTTGGAGATCTGACACTGACTGGTGTAATTAAGCAGGATAAATAAATAACTCCCAATTGTTTTTTCAATTATTGAAAAAAACTCCCATGATTGCGCTCAGATTTAATTAAGACAGAAAAACCAGTCACTTAGGGCCTGTCTACCACACATTGAGATACAGGATAACAGAGAGCACAGACTCTAGTATTACATGGCCTGGATTCCAAGCCTGCTACCCAATTGTTGTATTTTCTGAAACTGGGCAAATCGTTTAGCCTTTGTATCTCTGTTTCCTCATTTATAAAATGGTATAATAATATCTATTTCACATGGAAAGGTACCAGGGGAACTCAATAAGTGTATATAACTTACTTTTAAATGAACCTGGCATGTAATAGGTGCTTAATAAATATTGGTTAGTGTTACCATCATCATTACTATTGTCAACCAACCTCCCTTTGTAGGGGTGGCCAATATTGCAGTCCTGGTGTTCTTAGGTTCAGTGCTGAAAAGAGTAAGAATTATAGTTATGGCATAATAGTTCAGATATTAGAAGAAATCTCACATCCCTTGAAAGACCTCAAGTGGATGCCGTGGAATGCTGAAGACACATTTTTGCCCACTTTAATGCTAGAAAGAGGTTCTGAAATGAAATTAGCACTACGCTTCCGCTGAGGCAACATGAGGTGGCTGAGACTGGCCCTTTAAAAATCTGAGTGAAGCTGGTTTGAGGTTTATTGCATGCTATAATAAACTGGTTAGTTATGGTGTGAGGTGAGCCAGGTCTAGGTCAAAGCTCTCTCTCAACATTCCAGGGGCCTCTGGGAACTGGGTGGGGGGTGGAAGCACTCCAAGGCCACCATGAAGCACAGCTGAAGAGCTACAGCTGCCCTTGGGATATTGTCAAAATCTGGGCTTGGCTGGGGCAGGCCAGGCCAAGGAGACTTGACAAACAGGCTGGAGCAGGAGAGAGGCCAACACCAGGGGACCTGCAGGCTGGGTGTCTGGTGGTGTGGCCACAGGCAATAGGCAAACGCCCAGCCAGACAGGCAGATGGAGTCAGGGATGTCCTACAAAGTTTTCACTGTCTGGGACAGACCTGGCCTTGGGAGTCTGGCAGAGAGACGTGGGCAGAGGCTAGGCCAAGACAACTGATGGCACAAGGGAGCCAAGCTACTGGTGGCAGAGCCACAGCTCTGAGATGCCAAGGATGGTTTATTGTCCCAAGGAGCAATTCTAAGGGACGAGTCTCTCCTTGAGGCATGTGGCTCCAAAACACTCCCACAGACAGCCACCAAATTTCCCCCAGAGTGACCAGAAATGAAATTCATCTAAATATTTCCCAAGAAAATTCCTAAAGATCCTCCTGTTTCCACAGGACGACCTGTGTCTTCTCACAAAGAAGAATTAAGCAGCCAAATGGCGACATCTATTTTGTTTCGATTAGGATCTCAGTAGTACATGGGAGAATGGAACAATGTATCCCAGACTCAGAGAAGGGACAGTGTCTCTCTGGCAGGTCAGGCATCATTAACATAATCCTTTCAAAGAACCTTTAGATGTGTTTGTTTTTGAAAAACTGGCCTTTGATGATTCTCATCCTGAAATGCTAAGACCAGTTTCCTAATTCACAACCAAGCAAATAGAAACACATTTAGGCATAATATTTTCTTGTGCATGGTAGGGCTGTCCATGATTTAACTAGTTTCCTCCTCTGGAAGGAAAATGTCTAACTTGAAAGAAATCTCTCCTTTGGTGCTTTCCTTTTTGCTCTCATGGCCAACCATATCCAGTCATTGTCTGTGATGGTGCCTACACTAGTTAAGGTAAGTAATGCCAGATGCTGTAACAAACAACCCTCAAATCTTAATGACTTAACATGACAAAAGTTTATTTCTTGCTCACACAAAGTTCACTCTGCTGAATGGTTCTCCTCCAAGAAGAGACTCAGGAATCCAGGGTGTGTACATCTTGAGGATCTACCATCCTGTGGGTTCAAATTTATCTGGGTATCAACAAGCTGTCAGATGGGGTAGGAGGAGAGCATGGAGGGACCCATGTCTAATCCCTAAACACCTTAGCCTGAAGGTCACACACATACCCCCACCCCTCAAATCCCACTGGAGATAACTAGTCACCTGTAAAGAGAGCTGGGAAAAGACAGCCCCTGCCTGGGTAGCCCCTTCCCAGCAACAACTCAACACTACAGAATGGGGAACACAAATCTTTGGTGGCCAGCCAGCCCTATCTTCCACAGTGTTTCTTTACCTACTCAATTACTTCCAAAATCTTTAGGATGGCATTCAAAGTCCACACCAGTCTAGCCCCTATTCATTGTGGATGCTGTGTAATCAGGATAACCTAGATTTCCCCTAGATATATTAGTAAGCTTTCATTGCATAGCAAACCATTTAAAAACTTAGTAGCTTAAAACAACACAGTTCAAGTTAGTGATTTGCATTGATATCAACTGAGATGTTCTTTTGATTCAGCTGTGCTTACCTCTGTGGTCAGCTGCTGGACTGGCTGAGGGCTGTGGGTCTGGAAGCTTCCTCAGCTATGATAGCTCATCTTTGCTTCACATGGTCCCTCATCCTCCAACAAGATAGTTCTGGCTTGTAAACATGGCAGTGGCAGTTTTATGAGAATGAGAGCAGAACTGTGTCAAGCTGCTTGCGACTCAACCTTAGAACTCTCTCCTGCTACATTTTGTTGGACAAAGCAAGCTGAAGGCCACTTTGGATTCAAAGAGTAGAGAATAGATTCCACATATTGATAGAAGAAATGTCAAAAGTACTACACCAAATCAACACTGTGCTCTCCATGCCTTCCCTACAATGAGCCACTGCCTGAAACCTCTCCATTCTCCGTGTTGCCTATGGGCAAAGCCCATTTCAATTACCTCCTAATCTACAATGGCTTCTGCCTTATTTTATAGGTTGTTCCAAAAACAGAATCTGAGACAAAAACTTGAGTGCAGATATTGACTGAAGAAGCAAAGTGTAAAACAGAGATGGGGGAAAAGTCAATATAAGGATAATCTACCCTTGTAGCTGTAGGTAATGAGAGATAGATTACACAGAGAATACCGAGAAGCCATCAGATAATTCTCAGAACTCTCAGTCCTTTGAAGACTCGAAGTCTGGGACCTTTATCGACCCACCAGCTCCCGTCTTCCCCACACTTTCAGGCTGCTTTTGCACACGGACCAAGCCAGGTCCCACAGGATTAGAAAAAGCTCTGGGGTGAAAGTCACATGTGCCAGCTTGAGGTGGGATGCTGTCAGTGAGACCCCAAGTTTTCCTGGTACCATCCACTGCAACTGTGTCCAAAATCGAAAGGATACCACAGAAAGTTTTGTGAGGTACCAAAAATGCCATGTATAATTTCCCTCAGATCTTTTGGAAGCAAATTATCTGCCCTCAGGGGTCCTGTGCTCTAAAGTTTCACCCATCATACAGTTTTTAATTGCAAACATTGATATATGTGTATAATCTTCCTTGCAAGACTATAATCTCCTGGAAGCAGCCATATCAGATAGAACTTTTAAGAGCCCTGTCTTGACCCCTAACACAAGTCCCTGTTAGACTTGTTGGCTGCATAAGGGAAGAAACTCCTAGATCCAAGACATTGGAATATAATCTTTTACTCTGTCAACAGGTAACTACTGTAAGTACCTATAATATGCAGTGCCAGAGTATCTGTAAAACAAAGACAAGCAGAAGACTTACATTCCTCAATCTTAAGACACTTCGAATCCAGTTATATATATAAACTACACATACATACCATAAAATCTAAGACACCCAAAGTAGCAAGTAAGCATGTCAAAGGCAGTACCATGGGAGTGGAGTGGTTTGGGTGGACAATGGTTTAGTAGGGAAGACTCAGTGGAGAGTTTATATTGGTCTGGCTGCCACAGCAGAGGTCTACCTGAAGGAGATAATGCAATATTAAGGCAGTGCCATCATCACTAAATTGTTCAAAATTTTATTATGTTCTTTAGATAATAAACATAATACACATGCACTATAGAAGATTTAGAAGATGCCAAAAAGAATAAAGTTAGTTCTCCCTCATAATCCTACCACCAAACGTAACCTCAGAAAACATTTTGGCATAGTTCCTTTTTGCCTTCTTCCCTTCCATTTATGTTACATGGTTGAAGTCATACTGGATATTGACTCCTGATTTATTTAGCATGAGAGCAATAAAAGACAGAAAATTAAATCCTCCAACTTCCTCACAGTATAAATGAGAAATAGAAGCCCCACAAAACTAAGTATATATGAAGGCCCCAGAGCTGACCAGAATGGAGATATTCCAGTCCCAATCCAGTGCTCCTCTATGATATGACTCTGCTTCTATTTATCTTCCCCCACCCACCACATAATTGTGAATCCAATTTCAGAAACTTACGTTTGGGCCTAAAAGTTCCCAAATCAGTATGTACACTTAAAATTGTCTGTCTACATATATATATACTGCTGTGGAAAGAGATAACAGCTATCAACAGGACTGTTGTGAGAGTTAAAGAAGATAACATAACATGAGAAAGCACCCAGCATACAGCAAGGGCTCCATAAGTGTCACTAAGTTGTACGTGTTTATAGAGAAGGGCAGAGAAGAAATCCCAGCTCTGTTTTTTCCACATGTCCTCAAGTATGGCACACAATGTTCTGTAGCTCATGCTGGAATATAAAATAACAAACTTCTCAGTCAGCAAGGTGGTTCTGCCAGGATTGCTCTGTGTCTGGATTCGTTTTTCTGTAAACTTTATGGTCCTTTGCAAAGAATGACTACAAGTGCTGCAGATGTTGCAAGCTCCTGTGAGCAGATGTTTATGGCTACAAAAATCCTAGGGAAATTATACCTCAGTCTTTTAAGTCAATGAGCTAAAACTCAACATGACATTCTGGGCTCATTTATTATTTTCCCCCAATTATAGCAGGCTGTGGATTGGTAGCAATGAAACAACTGTACTTCCTGGGGAGTAGTCCATGGTCACTGGAGTCCCAAATAAGTCCAACCTCTGTGTCTTAGCCACTATGATTATCTTTCTTCTGGGCTTAACTGACAACACAAACCCCCTGGTACAAGAGGAGAAATATCTTCAGGGACTCTGAAAAAGAAAGCAACACCTCTCTTTCCACAGCAACTTCCAACCCCTCCACTGCCATTATCAGCCAGGTCAGGGATGAGAGGATTGGAGCATCAAGAGAGAGCTTTGGAATTATTTCACCTCCCTCTTGTGCTGGAATTCAATATAGTCTTATAAAAAATTATGTATAATAATCACAAAGGCATAAAGAAATTTTAGAAATAGACGGAGCTGCAGTTTGCTTGCTTCTCTCTGTCTCTCTCTCTCTCTCTCTCTCTCTCTCTCTCTCTCTCTCTCTCTCAGCAAATGCAAAACCATGTCTTTTGTTCATATATACCTCAGTGTCTTTTGTGGGGAGGGTCAGGTTACTTGTATAAAGGTACACATAATTTCTCTTCAAAAAAAAAGGACAAAGCACAACATTCTCACAACCATGAGCAAACAAATACACAGGCTGTTCTTTTTTCTCCCCTCCACCCAATCTCTCCTTCCTTCATACCACCCTTGCTTCCTAAGCTTAGAAGTAAATGAGTAATGAAAAGGATTGGCAGTAGCAGGAAACTGCCGGGTGGGGTGGGGGCAGGGGGGAAGGTGGGATTGGCAGTTGTGGGACTCTGCTGGGGGAGGGGGGGCACATCTCATCAACAAGGGTACTTGCATAATGAACATTTGTATACCTAACTCTGAATTGTACCCCACATTTTTTAAATAAAAAAATTAAAAGAGAAAAAAAAGAAGTAAATGAGTAATGAATGACAATCTCCCTGGCATGATACTTCAACATTAGGCCAGGGCATTGCAAAAAGCAGATTCCAAGTAACTTTCAAAAGAATAGTCTGTTCAAAAGTACACTCTGCTTCTCCCTCAGACAACTAAATAGGGTGCAGGTTGGTTCACAATCTGATTTCCTGTAGATGGAATATAAAAGGAGTAGTATCTCTTAAAGCAGAATTCGGGGAAAGCCACATGAAAATACTGGACCCACTTTAAATGCCCAAGGGGAGAACAAGATTCCCAGGAAGGCAGGCACTGAGAACAATTTCTAACCAGCAAACAGACTGGCACTTCATTGCTGAGCCCATCCCAAGCAATGCAGCCAGGACCCACCTAGTTCTGTTGGTGGCAGTGGGCAAAGGTCCAGGTTCCCTAGTTTATCCAAACTAGGCCGTCCATCACTCACTTAAATGTGCAGAGTTTATTTTCAAAAAGCATTGCCAAGGGCTTCTCTCACGGTCTGACAGACTCACCAGATCCATGAAGTGAACCTGGGCTGCTTAGTAAGTTTGGCGGTCAGAAGTTGAAGAATTTCCCTTCTGATGACTTTTATTTTCTCTATGAAAATAATGACAGGTCTATTTCCTGTAAATTCAGTTCAGATGGGGTGTTGGGAAGGGCAGTGTCTAGGAAAATGGAGGTTTGAAATAACTCCTACAGAAAATGAGAGAAAGAAAGCTAAAGACATAAAAGATTATCAACTATTTAAAACACACCACAGAACTGACCCAATAAAGGTTGGTCAATTTTGTTGATCTTTTCAAAGACCCAGCTTTTGGTTTCATTGATATTTCTCTATTGTTTTTCTATTTTCTATTTCATTAATTTTCATTCTTTGGTGTTCTGTTTCTTTTGTTTACTTTGGGTTTAGTTCGCTCTTGTTTTTCTAAGTTTCTTAAGGTGGAAGTTTGGGTTATTGATAGAAGGGCTTTCTTCTGTTTAATTAGGCATATACAGCAATACATTTCTCTGTAAGCACTGCTTTAGCTGCATTCCATAAGTTCTGTCTATTTCTGCCTTCAGTTATATCAGGTTTTGCTTCATGTATTTTGCAATTCTGTTGTTAGGTGAACATATGTTTATGATTGTTATATCTTCTTGGAGAATTGACACTTTCATTATTATAAAATATCCTTCTTTGTTTCTAGTAACAATTTCTGTCTTAAAGTCTATTTTGTCTGAAATTAGTATAGCCACTGTAGCCCTTTTTGGTTACTGTTTCATGATATATCTTCTTCTATCCTTTTACTTTCAAAGTATTTGTGTCTTTGAAGCTAAAGTGTATCTTTTGTAGTCTGCATATTACCATATCAAATTTTGCAATTCATCATGTCAATCTTTTGCTTTTTAATCAAGGTGTTTAATCCATTTATATTTAATGTAGTTACTAATAATGTAGAGATTATATCTACAACTTTGCTATTTGTTATCTATATGTCTTATGTCTTTTTTGTTCCTATCTGACTCCATTAATTCCTTCTTTTGGGTTAAACAGATATATTTAGCCTACTTTCCCTTTTTATTATATTTTTGAGTCATTTTCTTAGTGATTGCCTTGGGTGTTATAATTAACATTTTAACTTACAAAAATCTAGCTTGGATAAATAACAACTTAATTTCAATAATATACAAAAATTTGCTCCTACATAACTTCATTCCCTCCTGCCTCTTTTGTGCTGTTGTCATACAAATTATGTCTTTATACAGTGTATGCTTATCACTACAGATTTGTAATTATTGCTTTAATGTAGATATTTTTTAAATCATATAGGACAAAAGAAAGCATTACAAAAATATATTAATACTGTCTGATTTTTACCTATGTAGTTACCTTTACTGGTGCTCTTAATTTCTTTTTTTAATTTTATTTTAAAGGTGTGGGGTACAATTCAGGATTAGGTGTATAAGTGGTCATCATACAGGTAAAGTCTGGGTCTCCCTTTGGTCCCCACTTTGCCTGGCTGAAGATCAGGTGCCCTTATTGAAGTTATGTTCACCCCCTCCCCCTGCAGTTTCCCACTACTGCCAATCCCTTTCTTATGACAAATGTTCAGGGTCCACTTATGAGTAGGAACATGTGGTACTCAGTTCTTTGTTTCTGTGATAGATCACTATCCCATGATATAAGTGTGATATATGTATGATGGACTCCAAATCCATCCAAGTTGCTGCACAGTTCATAATTTTGTCCTTCTTTATGGCTATGTAATATTCCATCATGTATATGTACCACTTTTTAAAATCCAGTTCACTTTTGATGGGCAGCATGGTTGGTTCCAAGTTTTTGCTATTGTGAATAATGCTGTAATAAACATGCATGTGCAGGTATCTTTTTTATAGAATAATTTGAGTCCTCTGGGTATATTCCCAGAAGGGGGATTGCTGGGTTATGTGGAAGGTTGATTTTTAGATTTTTTTTAGGAATTGCCACACTGTTTTCCACAGAGGTTGTACTAGTTTGCACTCCTCACCAACAGTGTAGAAGTGTTCCCTTTTCCCCTCATCCTCCCCAGCATCTGTTGTTTTTTGAGTTATTGATGATGGCCATCCTGACTGGAGTTAGGTGGTATCTCAGTGTGGTTTTAATTTGCATTTCTTTGATGATTAGTGAGGCTGTGTTTTTTCATGTATCTATTGGCTGCTTGTGTGTCTTCTTTTGAAAAGTGTCTATTCATATATTTTGCCCACTTTTTAATAAGGATGTTTGGTTTTTTTTTCCTTTCAGCATATTTGAATTTCTTGTATATCCTGGATGTTAAGCCTTTGTCAGATATACAGTTGTCAACTTACTATCTAGTTACTATCTATCCTTTCATTTACTATCTATCCTTTCATTTCCATATTTAGTGTGTCTTGTAGGACAGGTCTGCTCATGAGAAATTCTTTGTTTTTGTATATTTGAGAATGACTTAATTTTTCCTTCATTTTTGAAAGATAGCTTTGCTGAATATAGAATTTTTGGTTGATAATCTTTCTTTCAGAACTTTCAGTAGGTCATCCTCCTGTTTTCTATCTTCAATGATTTCTGGTGAGAAATCAGCTCTTAATCTTATTGAGGATCCCTTGTATGTGATGGGTTCTTCTCTTTTGCTGATTTCATGTTCTCTTTTTATCTTTGGTTTTCAACAATTTGATTATGAGGTGACTTAGTGCAGGGATCCCCAAGCCCCAGGCCACAGACTGGTACCCATTAAGAACTGGGCCACACAGCAGAAAGTGAGCAGTGGGTGATGAGCAAAGCTTCATCTGTATTTATAGCAGATCCCTATTGCTTGCATTACCTCCTGAGCTCTGCCTCCTGTCAGATCAGCAGCAGCATTAAATTCTCATACAAGTACAAATGCTATTGTAAAATGTGCATGAGAGGGATCTAGGTTGTGCACTCCCTATGAAAATCTAGCAGTGATACTAGTGCTGAGGAGCAGGTGCAAATATAGATTAACATTGGCAGTAAGATTTGGCTGCATATAGACCATAATAAGTCAACTGTTTGCAGACATATCAAAACACTACCAGTAAGTGGCATATAAGTTGATGTACTTCAATTGTACAGCTGCATCTAGTAGCAGGCTTTAAGTCAGAATCCAACACTTACTTTAGTCTGCACATGGCCCACCTATTATTTTATTTACCACTTCCATCCACATCTTTTTTTTTTAAATGGTGAGTTGTATAATTATTTCATTATATATTACAATGTAATAATAATAGAAATAAAGTGCACAATAAATGTTATGTGCTTTGATCATCCTAAAACCATCCCCCCACCACTGGATTCATGGAAAAATTGTCTTTCACAAAACTGGTTCTTGATGCTAAAAAGGTTGGGGACTGCGGCCTTAGTGTGATTCTCTGAGCTTTTCCTACTTGGAGTTCATTGAGATTCTTGGATTTATAGAGTAATGTTTGTCATCAAATTTGGGAAGGTTTCAACCATTATTTCTGCTCCTTTATCTCTCATCTCTCTTTCTGGGATTCCCACTATACAGATACTGGTATGCTTGATGGTGCCCCATAGGTCTTTGAGGTTCTGTTCATTTGTCTTCATTCTTTTATCTTTCATTCCTAAAAATGGATAATCTCAACTCATCTGTCTTCCAGTCTACTGATTCTTTCATCAGCCTGCTCAAATATATTATTTTTCCTGCCTAGTACTTTTCAACCCTGGATTGTTATTTGCTCCCTTATTATAATTTCTGTGTCTTTATTGATATTATCTATTTGGTGAGACACCATTCTCATGCTCTCCTTTAGTTTTTTAAGACATGGTTTCTTTTAACTGTTCAAATACAATTTAAATAGCTGATTTAAATTATTTTTCCAGTAAGCCCAAGATCTGGGCTTCCTCAAGAACAGTTTCTATTGATTGCTCTTATTCTCATCTTTGAGCCATACTTTCTTATATGTCTTATAATTTTGTTACAAACTAGACATTTTATATAATCTATAATGTGGCAATTCTGAAAATCAGATTCTTCCTCCTCCAAACTGTTTGTTGGTATTATTGCTCTTTGTGTGTTTAGTGACATTCCTGGACTAATTTTATGAAGTCTGTGTTCTTTGTCATATGTGTTCATTGAAGTCTCTATTCAGTTAGCTTAGTAGTCAACTAATGATTGTACAAACATTTCCTTAAATGCCTTGAACCAGTAAGACTCTGGATCTTTGCTGAGGGGTGCCCTGTGCATGTTGGGCCACAACACTCAGCCAGTCTTAGTGTGCTCACTCTTCTAATCTACTTCAACCATTTTTCTTGAATTGTTACAAGCCATTGGTTAATTTATACAACTAGTTTAGAATTCTGGCTCAGTCTTTCATTTCTGGTTGCACAGAACCTTAAGATCAATCATAAGTGACAGCTTAGGGCCTTCTAAGTTATTTTTTGAGCATATATGCAGCCCTGAGCATGTACCCAAACCTATATGTGTGTGTAGCCTTCTAGAGTTCCCGGCATATGTGAGAGCTTTTCAAGGCCACTTATAATAAACATCTCATTTCCTAGTTTTTCCATTTAAGTTTTTTAGCTAGCTTGCTATTTGTCTCAACTTTTACTGCTGCCTCAGGCAGCCATGATATTAAACAATTGCTGCTGATTGTTTTTGACAAATGCCCTTGAGGAGAAGCCTGTTCACACTAGATGAGCTCTGAGTCAGGTCAAATAATGACAAGCCTTTTGAGTGGGATTTTCTGGGAATTATAAAATAGGTCAAATAATGACAGTGCTCTGAGAATGGGGATTTGAAAGAGCTCCAACTCTGTTCTGCCCCATCCAGTGACTGCTAGGCTTCTGGCTATCACTGCAGTTGCAGGCTGTTTGTTTGCAAGGCTATCACAGAACTGGGGAGAGGAGGATGGGAACTGGGTAAGTCAAAAGACTGAAAAGCTCACTGTTTTTTACTGAGATTCAGTCTTTTAAAAAATGCTCCCCAGATCGCTGCAAGCTTTGCATTGATTTCCAGAAATCTGATAAAGTTACTTTTAACCTCATTTTCCAATGTTCTTGTTGCTTTTATGGAATAGAGGATTTTTGGAGGCCCTTGTTTCAACAATCCCAATAAAATTACTCCCAGGCAGTTCAGTTTAAAGGGATGCAGGAGTGAGATGGAGTGTCTAAAATTGTGGAAGTAAAGATGGCTGCCATTTCTTTCCAGTAAGAGTTACATTAGTGTTTTCAGTTATCTACTCCTCCATCTATCTATGTTCTTTGCTCTGTGACATTGCAGTTCTTCCATCTACAAATAGAATACATATCCCTTATCCATTGATGGTTTTTCTTGACCATGGAACTTTCTATGGCCAAGTAGAATGTGGACAAAAGTGAGCATAAGCATGTCAGTTCTAGCTTAGACCTTAAAGCAGTAGTTTCCATTAACCCCTTTTGTGTTTCTGCCGGTGCCACAAGAACACATCCGGCTAGCTTTCTGGTCCAAGAAGGAAGAGAGACGCAGAGAGCCAATCTGGACCTAACCTTCAGCTTGCACTTAAGTCAAACCAAGCTTGGTCTATATCAAGACCAAGCTAACTCAGGTGTGTGAGCAAGAACAAATCCATTTTCATTCCTAAAAATGGATAATATCAACTGATCTGCCTTCCAGTCTACTGAAGAGTGACTGAGTTTTGGAATGGTTTGTTATGTACCATTATTGCAGTGATAGCTTACTGATACAACACATGCTATTTTTGATTACAATCTTAGAGTCTGCTTATGCTAAGAGCTGGACCTCATATGTATCTACCAACTATTTATGCCACCAGCACTTTCCTTCTCTCCCTCTTAATGGAAGAGATTGCTTCCCCTTCTCTGGGCTAAGGAGTCATTTAAAATTTTTGTCGGGTCACCCCTTCAGGTCCCTTCCCACTGTGGGAGCTTATCTGTCTTCTCAATAAATCCTACTTTCTTTCTCACCTTAAAAAAATAAAATAAATTTTTTGTCAGTTACAATCTCAAACCAGGTGAAGTTGGGATCAAAGGGAGGCCCAGACTTTACCTGTATGATGACCACTTATCTACCTAATCATGAATTGTACCCCACACCTTAAATAAATAAAATAAAATTTTTGTCAGTTACAGAATGAATATCCAGTATAAAAAGCAACAACTACATTAGCTAAAACACACTAAAGCCAGTCTCTACCTCTCAAGAAAGTATCCAGCAAATCATTCCCTAGGCAGCAGAAACCCAAGAGCAAAAGACAAAGTTCTTTTTGTTTTTTAAAAAAAGAAATTATTAATTCTTCCTTCTCTGAGCTATAATGGAAACTCCATTTCTCATTCCAAGGCTTTTCCTCCAGAACACTAGGTATTTCCTTCATGGAAGTTTGTGATCACACTTTCCTAATTGCATGACATCATTTGAAGGGAAAAAATGTTTTCTGCCTCAGTATCTTTCTGGTCAAAACTTATTCAACTGCCTTTAGTTTCTTGGTCATGGAAAATGATAGATTGTGAGGAAAGCATATGGGAGAATGGTTGTGAAGGTACTTGGTAAAATTTATAGATTTTTTAAAAATGTTGGTGCTTTTTTATTGACAATTGTCTCTTGCATGGTTAAATGTTTAGTCTTTAATAGGTAAACTCTAACTTACTGATTACGTTTATCTTGAATGATGATCACTAACTGGTCATTAGAATAATGTTAAAGATTGAAGTAAATATAAAAGAAATGGTTAATGCTTTTCTGGATATAGGAGAGAGTGTGTTCTATAAGTTGATGAACAAATATACATGTGTAAAAGTTAATGCCCAGCAGTTCACTGTTTGATGGCTCTTTCCTCAGTCTTAAGACATTTTACTATGTATTCCCCTTCAAAAGGGACTTATGCATATCAAAGAAGTGCTGGTTTTCTAAGTGAAAGATAAACATATTTCCTTAAGAACCAGTGCACATGTATGTTTGTTGCAGCTCTAATCACAGTGGCAAGAACATGGAACCAACCATGTTACCCATTGAAGCTGGACTGGATGTACACGATGGAGTATTATGCAGCCATAAAGAAGGACAACTATATGGACTTCGGAGCAACTTGGATGGATTTGGAGTCGATCGTGCTCGGTGATCTATTGCAGAAACGGGGAATGGAGTACCCTATGTTCTCACTCATAAGTGGACCTTGAACAATTATAATACTATAAGAAAGGGATTGGCAGTAGTGGGAAAGTTCCGGGGGAGTGGGGAGGAGGTGGGATTGGCAGTTGAGGGAAACTGCTAGGGGAGGGAGAGGCATACCTCATCAACAAGGGTACCTGCATAATCAATGTTTGTGTACCTGACTCTGAATTGAACCCCACATCTTTATATAAAAAAAAAGAACCAAAGAGTAAACCAAGCATAATTGCTTGTTTGGGAATTGGCAATATATGGCAGGTTCACTTTTTTTGGAATTTGTGATAGCTGCTGTTTTTTGTCCATCAAAATTCTCATCATACTCATCTTTTTAGTAGTGGAACTCCAATGTCAAGCAATATAACCATAGTTGAGCATAAAGATTACATTTCCCCAGTCTCTCTTACAATTAGATGCGGTCAAGTGACTAAGTATTGGCCACTGAAATGTAAAAGGATATATGTGTAGCTTACAGGAAGTCTATTTAAAGAAGTGGTAATTCCCTTACCTACCTCTTTTTCCTTTCTACTGCACAAATATGGATGTGATGACTGGAGATCCAAGCTAACTATATTGGACCATGAAGTAACTTAGAAAAAAGAAGCCATATGTTAAGGACTATGAAGCAAAATGATATTTACCAGGCCTCCTGGAACAATATGAAACCACCATACTAGCTCTGGCCTATTACCTCCAGATTTATTTTATCTGAGAGAAAAATATATTTCTGTTATTTCAAATGGGGTTCATTGCTTCTACACTGCTGGTGGGAATGCAAACTAGTGCAACCTCTTTGGAAGACAGTGTGGCAATTTCTCAAAGAACTAGAAATTGACCTTCCATATGACCTGGAGGAACTCAAATCATTCTACAAAAAAGATACCTGCACACGTATGTTTGTTGCAGCTCTATTCACAGTAGTAAAAACATGGAACCAACCATGCTGCCCATCGAAGCTGAACTGAATTTAAAAAAATGTGGTACATATACACAATGGAATATTATGCAGCCATAAAGAAGGACAAACATATGGGCTTTGCAACAACTTGGATGAATTTGGAGTCAATCATACTTAGTGATCTATCACAGAAACAAATAACATAGTACCATATGTTCTCATTCATCAGTGGACCTTGAACAATCATCATAACACTATAAGAAAGGGATTGGCAGTAGTGGGAAACTGCTGGGGAGGGAGGGGCACACCTTATCAACAAGGGTACCTGTATAACCAACGTTTGTATACCTAGCCCCGAATTGTACCCCACGTCTTTAAAATAAAAAAAGAAACAGCAAAAAATAAAATAAAATGGGGTTCATTGTATAATGTACATACAGTAAAATTTCATCCCTTTTAGGTGTATGGTTTGATGAGTTTTGACAAATTTATACAGTCATGTAACTACCAACACATTCAATCTATAGAACATTTCCATCCTACCCCCCAAAATTCCTTCATGTTCCCTTCCCTTCAATCCCCCCATCTCCAGTCCCTAATAATCATAGATTTGATTTCTGTTTAAATAATTTACCTTGTAGAGAATGTCACATAATTGGAATCATACAGTATGCAGCTTTTTGCGACTGACTTATTTTCATTCTTTTGAGATTCAACCATATCATTGCATGTATCAGTAGTTTGTGCCTTTTGTGGCTCAGTCACCTCAATTTATTTGTTTGTCAACTCATGGATATTAGGTTGTTTCCAGCTTCTGTATGTCTTTATGTGGTCATTGTTCATTTCTCTTAAGTGGGATTGATGGGTGATATGATAAGTATATGTTATAAGAATCTGCCAAACCTGTTTCACCCACTGACAATGTATAAGAGTTTTGATTGCTCCACAATCTTGCTGAAACTTGATAGTGTCAGAATTTTTCATTTTACCCATTCTAGTAGATTTGTAGTGGGTACCTTTTTGTGATTTTAATTTGCATTTTTCTAGAGGCTTATACTGTTGAGCATCTTTTCATGTATTTATATGTCATCCATAGTCCTTCTTTTGTGAAATGCGTGCTCAAGTCTTTTGCCCATATTTTAATTAATTGTCTTATTAAGGAATCATATTTAGAATATAAATCCTTCATGAGATGGTATGCTTTGTAAATATTTTCTCCCAGAGTGCATCTGGTCCTTCCATTTTCTTAACATTGTATTTAGAGAAGAAGTTTTCATTTTTATGAAGTCTAATTTATCAAATTTCTTTTATGCTTTGTGCTTTTTGTGTCCTTTTAAAGAATACTTTGTATTAGAGTACTACAATATCCCAAGAATTTCTCCTATGTTTTCTTCTAGAATTTTTATAGTCTTAATGCTTATATTTTGGTTTATGATACATTTCAAATTAACTTTTACATATGATACTAAGTGTTGAAATTAAGCTTTTTTGCATATGGCTATCTAGTTGTTTCAGAACCATTTGTTGAAAGGCTACCCTTTCCACATCAATTACCTTGGCATCTTTGAAAAAAACTAATTAACCATATATGTAGTGAACTATTTATGAACTCTCTATTTTTGTCCCACTGATCCATATATCTATCCTTATGCCAATACTGTCTTGATTACTACAGCTTTATAGTAAGTCTTGTAATCAAATAGTGAGAGTCATCCAACTTTGTCCTTTTTTTCCAAAATTGTTTTGGCTATTTTAGTTCCTTTAATTTTCCATATGAATTTTAGAATTGGCCTGTCAATTTCTACAAAATAAATTCTGGGGTCTTTGATTGGGATTGCTTTGAATCTATAGATAATTTAGGAAGAACTCACAATATAACAATATTGAGTCTTCTGATCCATGAACATAGTATATCAAGAGAGAAAAATAAAATACAAACTTAAAATTTGTTGCTACATGCAGCCACATTTAGTGCTAACCAATACAGGGATAGTCATAACTCCTCATGAATACCACAGATACTCTATTAATAGAGACAGATAGATATTTTTAAAAGGGATGGGGGCATGTCAGAAGTACACAGAAGCCAAAAGTGAAACAATTTGAGCAATGAACTATAAATAACAAAAGTAGACTATAACCCAAAGACTAAAATAAATAATTATGAATCCATACTGATATAAATAATTGAATAAATAAGTGGGTAAGAAGAGACAAATATCCATTTAGAAGAATTCCAATTAACAAATGTAGAAAGAATGAGGGAAAAAGAAAAGTTACCCTGACAACACCACAGCAATAATTGCTTCAGGCAAGATTCATTGGTGTGTATGCATATGTCAAAATTCATCAAATTGTACACTATACATGTGCAGTTTATTGTACATCAATTATATCTTAATAAAGCTGGAAAATGCATGAATTTTATTGCATTTTTTTCCAGTAAGAAGTTAACAATTTGATGCTTCATTCAAATAGAGAAAGTGAATCTCTGTAGGCAGAAGAACTGTTCTAATACCTATAGTTCAGGTATCAAAGCATACCCAAGGGAATCAAAGCAGGCTATTTTGGTGATCTGCCCTTACACCCTTACCCCTACCACTTCAGATGCTGGCCTGACTTCCCACAGCCAGTACTTGCATTTGCTTTCAGAATGGCCTGCTGGAGGATGAGAGGTTTGTGCAATAGAGCCAAGTCACCCTACTCATTTTAGTCAAGGCTATCTTGGACCAGATTGCAGTCAACCAATCACAAGACATGTGAGTGATCCCAGCTGAGCCCACCTTAACTCATTAACCCACAGACACATTAACTAAATTTGAATTTAATATCTCAAGCCACTGTTTTTCAGTGGTTTGTAACACAGCATTGTGGTGAAGATAGATAAATTCAGTAAATTTGAAGATTACGGAGTATAACCTTTCTTGGAGCAATAAAGCACACAATTCACATGAACATGGATAAATTCAGCAAGATTAGGGGTTGCAAGCTGTTGGCTCGCCATCCATTCTAGAGATGTATCCTATGCAATGGTGAAAGCACAATTTCTTGTCCTTTTTTAAGTCAGAAAGAATGAGTCCATATAGAGAGCTTACCTCTATTTAAACTTTTTTTCCTGCTATAAACTGGATGTGAAATCTAAAGCTAAGCCCTAGGTTCAGGAAAACTTGACTCTGTATATCAGCCAAGGTTCAGTTACAGAAAAAGAACCACTAGGAATGGTGCAGAAAAGAAATTTATTATAGGGATTTGACCTTAAGCAATTATGCAAACTGGTAAAAACAGCCTCAGTTTGGTGGTTTCTTTTGTGTCTGGTACTGAGCCTGAAGCAGGGTAGGCATGAAGTGATGAGAACAGGGGCAGCTGGAACCTATGAGAAACAAGCTGGAGTTTGTGTTGGCCTTTCCCCATGTCCAAGCCTTCAACTTTGCTACCTTGGGTGACCTTCAGGAGACACTGACACTCTTGCCATAAAACCACACTTACTTCTGGCCTGAGAATTGGAGAAGCTGAAGGAAGAGATCCTGCAAGAACTGAAACTACAAGCCTGGCTGTTGGCTCACCAATAAGATGTGCCAGCAGATCCATGAAAATATTCACAAACTGTAAAAGCGCCCGACTTACACTGACCTCCTGAAAGCAAACTGACTTCTTCCATCTGGGACTCTGGGAAATGTAGTACCAGTTTAGTCAAGTTGACACATTATAAAGCCACCATATCTTCACGTTCATTTGAACAAGTGAAAACTTAGGTAGGAATCAGGGAGCTAGCTATTATATCCTAAGCTTTAAATTATGGATGAAAACTAGGTAGATATGAGCCATCCAGTTCCTGCTGTAACTCAGTTAGGAAGCTTTTGACTGCAAGTGAGTCAAATTGGCTTAAATATAGGGAGACTTATTGTCTTACATAAAAAGATGTCCAAAGGTAGTATCGTTTCCGAAAAGGCTAATTAATTGCTCAACGACTCCATCTGGGATCCATCTTCTTTCCACCTTTTTGCTTGCCATCCTTAGTATGTTAAGTTTGTCCTCGGGCTTTTCCTTTCTTGGTCACAAGGTGGCCAAAGCACTTGCAACCATCACATCCTTATACTGTAATTATCCAAAGGTGTCTATTTTTAAAGTGTGAGGAAAGCATTCCCAGAAGTCTTTCTATCAGATCTCCTTCTCTTGACATCCCATTGGCCAGAACTGGTCACATGTCCACTCTAAACCAACCACTGGGAAGGGTAATGAGATTACAAAAATTTAACTTTTTGCAGCAGACAGCAGACATTCTCACTGTTGTCCTGCCCATTGTTCCCTTCATAAAGTATCTTTTCTTGAATAAATCCACCTTTCTTAATGTAAAAAAGTTAGCTTCTTAAGGTATGTTTTCCACATAACTATTTTTTATTATTTTGGTTATTTGCACTATTTGTCACATAAGCTCCAAGGTGCAATTTTTAGGTCAAAAGGCATGAATAGTACTTTTAAATTGTTTTTACTATTAAGCTGAACTGGGCCAGATGTGGTGTCTCACACCTGTAATTCCAGCACTTTGGGATTACAGAAAGGTAGGAGGATCATTTGAGCTCAGGAATTAAAGACCAGCCTGGGCAACCTAGTGAGACCTCATCTCTACAAAAAAATTTAAAAATTAACCAGGCATGGTGGCACACACCTGTAGTCCCAGCTACATGGGTGGCTGAGGCAGAAGGATCTCCTGAATCCAGGAGACTGAGACTGTGGTGAATTGTGATCATGCCACTGCACTCCAGCCTGGGTGACAAAGTGAGGCCCCCAACTCAAAAAAACAAAAGCAAAAAACAAACAACTAAACTGGCCCTGTGATTGACATCATTTTTCATCCCTGAGTCTGTCACTGGCATGTTTATATACTGACAACCAGTGTATGAATGGTTTAGGCTACCCTGAATCACGCGGTTACCCATCGTCTGGATCAAACTGGATTTCTATGAATAAGGAATAACAGGAGAGAAGAATGAGCAGTGGCTTTTTTTGTGTCTATGCCTTCACTTGACATTCACTTTTCCTCTGCAACCACCTCAAGATCATCAGATATGAAAGCTCCACAAACAGCATGTATGGAAGGGGAAGAATTTCTCCTCAGCTCAGAGAAATAAATAGGCCAACTTGTGAGCTCAAGAGGTAAACTAAGGCTGGATGCGGTGGCTCATGCCTATAATCCCAGAACTTTGGGAGGCTGAGGCAGGAGGATTGCTTGAGACCATAAGTTTGAAACCAGCATGGACAACATAGCAAGACTCCATCTCTACAAAAAAAAAAAAACTTTTTGCAAATTATCCAGGTATAGTGGTATGTGCCTGTAGTCCTAGCTACTTGGGAGGCTGAGACAGGAGGAGCACTTGAGTCCAGAAGTTCCAGGTTACAATAGTGGGTAGCTATGATCATGTACTGCACTCTAGCCTGCAGACAGAGTAAGAACCTGTCTCTAAAAGAGAGAGAGAAGCTTAAAGATAGACACATAAAATGATCAACACGTATGTTAGAAAATGTTCAACATCATTAGTCTTAAGGAAATTGCAAATCAAAACCATAATAAGGTACCACTTCACATCCACTAGGATTTCTTTAAAACAGAAGATAACCAGTGTTGGTGAGGATGTGGGGAAACTGGAACCCTTGTACGCTGCTGGTGGGAATGTAAAACGGTACAGCCAGCATGCTGTGGAAAACAGTCTGGTCACTCCTCAAAAAAGCTAAACATAGAATTATCATATGACCCAGCAGTTCCAATCCTAGGTATATATCCACAAAAAGGACAAACATTTGTCCACACAGAAAGTTGTATACAAATGATCATATCAGCATTATTTATAAGAGTCAAAAAGTAGATACAACCCAAATGTCTATCAATGAAAGATTAGATAAACAAGTTGTGGCATATACACGCAATGGACTATTATGCAGCCATAAAAAGGAATGAAGTATTGAAACATGCTACAACATGGATGGACCTTGAAATATTATGCAAGTGAAAGAAGCCTAATACAAAAGGCCACAAATTGCATGATTCTGTTTATATGAGATGTCCAGAATAGGCAAATCTATAGAGATAGACTGCAGATTAATGATTGTCAGGGGCTGGGGAAAGGGAATGGGGAGTGAGTATGGGATTTTCTTTAGGGGTGATGAAAAGGTGGGGGCTGCACAGTATTGCGAATGAACTAAATGCTTCTTAATTGTTCACTTTGAAATGGCTAATTTTGTTAAGTGACCTTCACTGCAATAAAGAAAAAAAAACCTTTACAAAATGACACATGAGAGAAAATAGCTCTTCCCACCTGTAGATGTCATTTTTAAGAGTAAAATGGTTGGAACTGCGATAGCCACCTTGTGATCAGGCGGAGACAAGTCTGAGGAACAACAAAGGTAACAGAGCAAAAAGACAAAAAGAACCTAGGTTCTAGACGGGCTGGCAAGCCATTTAGTTAAATGTACCACCGACTACTCTTCCCTAGGACTTTTTATATTGTGAAACAACAAATTCTCTTATCAAGAAGTCCTAAGGATAGGATGTTTTGCCAAATGCTTTTTTTTTTCTCTTTTATTTATATTTGCTTGTTGGAAGCTGCCAGATTTCTAGAAAATGCCCTGAATGATTGCAGGCACTATCATAATCATTTTCAAGCACCACAGCTTTTGAAAACACTCCTACTTACCTTCAGAAAACAGACATGCATTATTCCTGCTGTTATAAAAGCCAAGCCCTGTGAACCTGACCATTACAGATCTAGAAATGTTAACTGGAACAGGACAGAATCTTGCCTTCAAGCGACAGTCTGTTCAGATCTTACCTGCAGTCCATAGGCACCTGAGATTGCACAGTCAGAAGGAACCTAACTTTCAACAAAATGGATCTCTTTTTCTTTTTAGTTCCAATCTCACTTCAATTAATTTTAATGCTTTCCTATATGTTATGGGGGCCTTTTTCCATTCCCATCACCATATATAGATGCACATAAACACAAACATACACACAAACACATGCACTTGCACAAGCCTTGCAGCATATTCCTGGAGAAATGATTTTTATCTTGAAAATCACTCAGAAATCATAATACCACAATTTCCTTAATATAGCTCTGCCCCTTCTCCCAAGAAAACCACCTTGGTGGAAGTAGAAAGGGAGGTAGAAAGGCAGCATGCCACCTTTTGCCCCTGCTGCATGCTGGAGCGGTGAAAGAAGTAGAACTCCTCTGGGATACTTGAGCACACACCTGCCATTTTGTATGAAGAGGTCAAACAATGTTTGTTTATTTAAGTTTGACATCAGGTGTAACAAAACCTAACTATGATTTATGTGCTTCTGGACAACTGACAAAATGCTTCCACCTGTATTAGGTTATTTAAATGGGGCTATGGTTCCTCAAGGTAGGTCTTCTCCTTATCCACACTTCATGATAAAAAGCCAAGGAGAAGTCAGGAGGGGTGATTTTCACAGAGCCACAGCCTGGAAGTGGCAGCCAGGACTCTAGCCCAGACCTTCTCATCCCAGACCTCTTGCATCTATCTGCAACTGTGCTAAGAAAGGCTATCTTCATGGCCAAGCTCACAAAATGGGGAGGAAATAATAGCCCTGCAGTCCTGATATAGACAAGAACAGACTCTCCTCTAGAAACTCACCAGAAGCACCCATTGTACCTCTATGACCTTGTTTTTTATTTTCCAAAACACTTTCATAAAAACCATGAATGCCGAGAGAAGCCAGAAGGAGCCTGTTGTCTTTTGCCCTTTCCCCAACCCCATCCTACCCCAACCCCAGGAAATTCCTGGTAGACACCATAATGTTGGAAATTGAATAAAAACTTGGTATTCATTTCCCATTGCTGCCACAACAAATTACCATAAATTTAGTGGCTTAAAAAAACACAAATGTATTTTTCCTACAGTTACAATGGTTAAAAGTCTGAGGACAGCATGGCACAACTAAGTCTTCTGCTTTGAGTTTCTCAAAAAAATAAATCAAGTGGTCAGCAGGGCTATAGTCCTTTCTGGAGGCTCTGGGGATGAATCTGCCTCCATGCAAATTCAAGTTGTTGGCAAAATTCAGTTCCTTGTGACTGTAAGGTTAAGGTCCCTGACTCCTTGCTGGTTGTCAGTCAGGAGCCTCTCTCAGTTCCTCATGGTGGCCTTGCATTCCTCATCACATTGTCCACTCCATCTGAAAGTTTTCTCTACTATATCTCTTCTGCATTTAAGAGCTCATGTGATTACATTGGGTCTGCAGGATAATCCAAGATAATTTCCCTATTTTAAGGTCATCTGATTAGTAACCTTAATTACATCCACAAAAGCCCCTTTTCCATCTAACAATATAACCACAGCAGTAGCACCAGAGGGTGGAAATCATGAGAGCCAAAATTCTGCTTATCACAGTCTGCCCTCTGGTGGTCTCTGTGATTCCCATCCATTCCACATGCAAAATATATTCACCCCATCCCAAGGTCCCCGAAAGCCTCATCCCATTGCAGCTTCAACTCAAAGTCCAAAAATCTCAAATAAATCTCACATCATGGAATGGAAGTCAGGTCCATAAACATTTAAAAAATAATCTCATTTCTGTTTCTGGCTTCTGATAAGATGGCTTTCTAAAGGTCCCCTGGTTTGATTATGAGAATCTGTGAGTCACACCTTTAAATTCTGCAGAGAGCCTTTGTGTGACTGAATACTTTGACCTTTGCAATCTGGATAGGCTGAGAATTCCCCAAATCATCAAGTACTGGTTCATTTTTATTTAATGGTTCTTCTCTCAATTTCTCTCTTTCGTCTCACATTTAAGCAGAAAGAAAAAGCCAAGCTGTACCTTCAACATTTTGCTTAGAAATCTCCTCAGCGAAATTTACAAGTTCATCATTCACAAATTCTGCTTTCCATATAATTGCAGGACACAGTTCCACTTAGCTCTTTGCCACCATAGCAAAGATCCCGAGTAAGTTACTTCACTTCCCAGGATTAAAGGTTTCTTTGTCCGTATAATAATTCTAGTTTCAAATTTTAGGAGCGAGAAGTCCACAGAATAGTCTCAATCATCTTCTGAGTAGCTTTGGATTTTAACCATTACCAGGTTTCACAAGAAGAAGAATGTCACCAAACCATCCCAGTGGTCACATTTTGGCCAGTTCAAGAAAGGGGGAGGGTCAATTTAGCCAAGTTGTTTGCCTGTCTTTAACAGGTGGGCTAATAGTTTACAAGATAGTCTCTGAGACAGGGGCCCTGTGTCTTCTATTTACCAAGGATTTGCACAATGACAAGGCCTGACAACCAGAAGCCAACAGTCCATTTTTAATTTAACAAATATGTCTAGCACTTACTGGGCACTATTTTAAGATTTTTTGGGGGTGTGTATGTGTGTGTGTGTAAGCACTATTGTTGGTAACTTATAGATAAGGGAGCGAGGCATAGAGAAGCAAGTAGCTTGCCGAAAATTACAAAGCTATTAAGGAATAGAGCCAGAAATTGAATCCAGACCCCATGCTTTTATCTACTATGCCATGCTGCCAGGGTGCCATCCTTCAAGCCACCTCCTCTTATTCATCCTAGCAGTGGGGTTAGTAGAGGTGACAAGAGGAAAATTATCCCCAAACTCACCCCACTGCCTCCATCTGAACCATAAGAGAATTAAGGAAGGATAGTGATTGGGAGAAGAAAAGGAGGAGACTAGAACCAGAGTTGGGGAAGGAGGTAGAAAGTAAGGAAGTTAGACCTTAATAAGCTCAAATGTAAAACGTTGAAACTCAGTCTGCTGCCACATGTCTTCTGCCTCACTGCAGCTTGAAGCTGACTTCCCAGGTCTCTAAACTATCATCTAGGGATGCTGAGAAATTCCAGAGTCAGAGAGCAAAGTGAAAAGGGCTCAGTTATGCTCTCCTCAGAGCCAAGCCAGGCTGAATGTACAGTGGGGTCCAAAAAAAAAAGATGACAGAATATTTTGAAATATTTTCTTTAATTATTGTGTCTATCAGAGGGAAAGAAAGTGCTAATTTTTTTCTCAAGGGAGAAAGTGCTATTTAAAACCTCAACTCACTATAACCAGCCATTCTGCCATCTAAGGGGAAATTCTTATTATTGAAAAATAGATCTCTACATTGTTTCTTCCCCTCACAGAGGCTGATCAAAGAAAGAATGAGAAAATCCAGAAATGTAAAAGCCTCTACCATTCTTCTGTGCTGCTAAAGGTGAAGTCGCAAACTGGCAATGCATGGGTCTGAGCTGGCTCACAAACTTGTTTTGTTTGGCCTGCATAATGTCAGCCTGCACAGTGGTTTCTTTCCCCTCAGTGTTTTAAATCAGAAATAGTTGCCAACACAGAAAAAATAGGCAAGTATCCTTGACAGATGTATTGCAAATAAGTTCTACTGTTCTTCAGCTTGCCAAAACTCCCTTACCCATGAATTCTGATTTTTTAAAAAGTTCTTAACTTTAATAAAATTCAATTTATCAATCTTCCTCTATGGTTAGTGCTTTATATGCCTTGTTTAAAAAACTCTTATGAAACCCATAAAGATGTTATCCTATGCTTTCTTCTAGAAGCTTTATTGTTTTACCTTTCACATTCAGATCCATGATACATATTGAATTAATTTTTGTGCATGGTAGGGATTCCAGGTTCATTTTTTTCCATGTGGCTATCCAATTGCCCCAGCACCATTTATTGAAAAGACCATCTCTTCCTCCATTGAATTATGATTGCTTTTTTATCGTAAATCAAAGGATTGTACATGTGTAGATATGTTTCTGGGCTCTGTGTTCCATACCATTAATCTGTCTACCATTTGTAGTGATACTACACAGTCTTAATTGCTGTAGCTTTAGAATAAGTCTTGAAATATGGTAGTTAAATCCTCCAACTTTGTTCTTCAAGATTATCTTGATGATTCATTGGGCTGAATACTTAAAATCAGGGCATGTATGTACGTCTATTACAACCCAACAGAAAAAGTAACACAAAAGGGGCTTGCTGGGGGGTGCAAGAAATGAGATATTGAGTCCTTCTCAAGAAATAAAAAATCTAGCAACACAGGAGCCTGCATGGCGGTAACTTAGGGCTGCCATTACATAGAGAGTATGCAGACTCCAATTTGCCCCGGTCCTCACCATTCCCCCATTGTTCCCTACCACTGAGGCAAATGGGCCAATGCCACCTCTCATCTTACTCCTGACTCACTTCACTCAGTTTATATTGCTGCCGGAACCCTGGAGATATTTGAACTAATGGACTAATTTAGCAGAGCCTGTTGATATAGCTTTGACCATGGGAAGGGGTGTCCCTGGTAGTGGTGAGAAGAAAGCTAAAAATGTTCTGGGTAATTGAGGGAAATGTTGAGAGAAGCCTGAGGGACTCCTCTAGCGCAGGGCTTCTCAACCTCAGCACTACTGAAATGTTGGGCCAGGCCAGGCTCCGTGGCTCAGCCTGTAATCTCAGCACTTTGGGAGGCCAAAGGCGAGTGGATTGCCTGAGCCTGCAGGTTTGAGACCAGCCCAGGCAACTTGGCGATACCTTGTCTCTACAATAAATAAAAAAAAAAATTAGCTGGGCGTGGTAGCGCGCACCTGTAGTTCTGACTACTTGGAAGGCTGAGGCGGAAGGATCGCTGGAGCCCAGCAGGTCGAGGCTGCGGTGGCTAGGAGCATGCCACTGCACTCCAGCCTGGGTGACAGAGTGAGACTCCAACTCAAAAAAAAGAAAAGAAAAGAAAAGAAATGCTGGGCCAGATCATTCGTTGTTGTTAGGGCTGTCCTGAACATTGTAGGATGTTTGGCAGTATCCTTGGCCTCTAACCCACTAGACACCAATAGCATCCCCCAATTGTGACAACCAAAATTATCTCCAGACATTGCCTAGACATTGTACTGGGGCGGGGGGGCTAGGCAGAGGCAGAATTGCCCCCCATGGAGAACTACTGGTCCAAATGTTTAATGGAAACAGGAAGGGCAGAAGAATCTGCTGTGAAGGTAGGAGATCACCTGGGTTAAAAGTGCTGGCAGAATCCCTGAAGTCTCCATGTCAGCACCCTCCCTCAGCCAGCAGAGGCAGAACAATAGGTCTATAAAAAGAGAAAGGAGGAACACTTCGAGAATGAGTGGACTATGCTGCATGGAGTCATAAAAAGGACAGTTGCATCACAAAATCCGAGGGGCACCTTATCACATAAAATACAACGTGGTGACCCTGAATAGAAACCATTTAAAAGCTCTTATCTCCCTATTTATTTTTTTAATAGCCAAGGGCCTTTTATTTATTTATTTTTAACTTTTTATTTTGAAGATGTGGGTTACAATTCAGGGTTAGGCATACAAATGTTCATTATGCAGGTACCCTTGTTGGTGAGGTGTGCCCCCCACCGGCAGATTCCCACCCACTACTGCCAATCCCGCCCCGCCCCTCCACCCCCACCAGCAGTTTCTTGCTATTGCCAGTCCTTTTCTTATAGTATTACGATGATTGTTCAAGGTCCGCTTATGAGCGAGAACATGTGATACTCAGTTCTTTGTTTCTGTGATAGATCACTCAGTATTATAGACTCTAAGTCCATGTAAGTTGTTGTGAAGTTCGTAATTTTGTCTTTCTTTATGGCTACATAATATTCCATTGTGTATATACACCACATTTTTTTTTTTTTATGAGTTGGAGTCTCACTCAGTCGCCCAGACTGGAGTGCAGTGGCTGCTCCCGGCCACCACAGCCTCGACCTGCTGGGCTCCGGCGATCCTTCCGCCTCAGCCTTCCGAGTAGCCAGAATTACAGGCACGCGCTACCATGCTCGGCTAATTTTTTTGGTTTATTGTAGAGATGAGATCTCTCCATGTTTCCCAGGCGGGTCTCGAACCCACGGGTTCAGGCAATCCACTCACCTAGGCCTCCCAAAGTGCGGGATTACAGGCTGAGCCACCGAGCCTGGCCATTCTGTGTTTTACAATCAAACTTAAGGAATGACTTCAGCTTTAATAACAATTTTGAAAATCACTGTAGAGGTTTTCTTGGAATTTCTATCATATTTATATGACAATCAATGACAAAAATAGAGTAACCATAAGATTGTATGTTACTGTGGTTTTATACAAGCAGATAAATAGGAAGGCTGAGGCGGAAGGATCGCCGGAGCCCAGCAGGTCGAGGCTGTGGTGGCCGGGAGCAGCCACTGCACTCCAGTCTGGGCGACAGAGTGAGACTCCAACTCAAAAAAAAAACAAAACACAGAATGCTCATATATGTTCCATTTTCTAAATTGGAGTGATGTTGACTCTTGTACAATTTAAAACTAGTTAAAGTAACATTTTTTTTCCAACTGAAAATATACGATGCAGTCAGTCAGTTCCATGAATGAGTTAAGCATAAAGTATCAGAACTCTGCCTGAAAACGGAACAAGAAGTACAGCTGACACAAAGTCAGGGTCATTATGGACTTCTCAGGTTAGCATTGACAAGATTCTCATGATAGCTTTTTCAAATGTTTTGGGGCACACAACGAGGTGATGGTTATCATGTTTTCCATTCTTTCAGAATTTAAATAATGTGTTTTATCACCCTCACAAAAATCCCTTTCTGTGATTTTTGCAGCTCTGATAGCTGTTTCTAAAATGCATTTTGAATGTGATAATTGAATGAGTAAATATTTTGCTTTCAGTAAAATGTTAATTATGGAGCTTGTGCATTGATATATTTTATATATTTATATATTTTATATGTGTATGTGTCTATATGTATTTATATTTGTGTGTGTGTATACACACACACAGACACACACATACTCTCACATATATATAGTGTAATACACAGTGGTTATTCTCCTTTTAGATCTCTGGTTGTCTTGCCAGGCTCTTACGCTAAAATTTTAAAATTTCGTATGATTGTAACAAACTTTAGGTCCTAGTTAGCAAAAAGGCATTGTATTGATTTATCATGAGGATACAAGGGCTCCTAATACAAAGGAACTGGACCACAGAAACTACCTGATAGCAAGTCCACCTGCTTTCTCTTTCTCTCCTCTCTCACCTTTCCTCCTCTGGTGTAGGCTTCTTCCTTCCTCTCTGCGGAAACCATATTCGCTCGCTCCCAAGATCACCAGGATCACCATGACCACCATGACTGCCTGATCGCCGTGGAGATCATGGTGGAAAATGAATGCCGAAACATACACTCAAGAGAACAGCCAGACTCTTTTTGGACCCTCACAATGACAGATACCCTTAGGAAGGAGCCCGTTGAACCACTTGGGTTGTGTATGACCCTGAACAATTGTTTGTGACCAGAGGTCACAATATGTTTGCTTCTATATAAAAACGTGGAAAAGAGGGGGAGAGCAGTTTCCAGAGACAAAGGTATTGGGAGAGTCATCCATAAGGAGTCTACCACAGTATGCTCATTTGCTCATTTGATCCTGTTCCAGAAAACAACTGCTAAGCCATGGCTAGAGAGTTGTATGACTAATTGAAACAACCAAGGCTGGAGTTGGAGTGACAGCAAATGAGGGAGAGGGTGACCTCTAAGTCAGATATGTAGGTCTAGCCAAGAAATCAAATCATTTCCAAACTTCAAATATTGATTGCAGTGGGTCTTCACTTCTTTGCATTCCACGTTCCATGCAGCAGACAATGTGATCCTCTTCAGATATGTATCAGTTCACGTCACTCCTCCACGGAAATCCTTCCAATGGCTTCCCCTCTCAGTCCAAGTGAAGAAGGCCCAACATGGCTGCTAAATGCCCTTTCCCCCTTCCCCTTTGCTCATCCCTCCAGTCACCATGGCCTCCCCAGTCTGTTAGCCAGGCATATGCCGGCTTCAGGGTCTTTGCACTTGCACTCCCTTCTGGCTAAATGTGTTTTGCTCTCCCCTTCTTCAGGTCTAGAACAGTGTTAAAACTTGAAAGTTATTCAGTAAACATGTGTTGCTTAAATGCATCCATGTGTATAATATATACAATGCCTAATGATAAGAAAAAAAATGGAATGCATGTTTATAAACAGTACGGGCCAGCTACTATGATAGATGCCTCAAATGTCTTATTTATGAAAAACCTAATAGAAAACGAATAAATAAAAATTTCTTCCTATCTTGCAGTTGTGACCGTGGAAGCCCCAAAAGGGAAGTCGTTGTCTAAGGTTTTAAGTTTTGGAAATGGGTGTAAAACTATGTCAGTTTGATACTTTCCAAAAGCACATGGTCTTTTCACACTTTTAGTATTCAATTGGCTTCGTCCTTCTTTTCTTCCTCTGCTTTCTCTTCTTCCTCCTCTAAATTCTTTCTGCTTTTTCTCCCTATTTCATCTTTTTTTGTTTTGTTTAAAATATTTCCTCCTTCCTCAGACAACATGCTGGCTGGGGAAGGATGTGTGTGAATGTCCTTTCGACTTTACAAAAAAAGTTCTTTCTTTGAGTCTTTCCAGGATTATTCTAACCAAATTAAAGTTTTTGAAAAAAAAGTAACACCAGTGGCAACCTGCCTTTGACAATATGTTCTGCCTCTCCAGACCTGTTCTCACTTTCCTTTGTGTGTGTAATCTCAGTCTAGTTGAAATGGAAGTTTGTGGAGAGTGACTGGGACCAAACATTTATTTCTGCCTCGTTCCCTGATCACCCCCTAGCACGTCATTTTGTTTCATACAAATCAGCAATAAAACACCGGCTGTCTGAAATGAACCATCTGAAATATTATGAAAATCCCAAGTTAGATTAGAGAATATCTTTTAATACTTAATAACATTTAACTCTAGACACAGTTTCACATCTATAATACATGCAAAGGAAGTGTACAAGAATAGTCTTTAAATCAGCAGTCCCCAACCTTTTTGGCATCAGAGACCGGTTTCATGGAAGACCATTTTCCACAGACCAGGGGGATGGTTTCGGAATGATTCAAGCACATAACATTTATCTTGCACTTTATTTCTATTATTATTACGTTGTAACAGATAATGAAGTAATTATACAGCTCACCATTTAAAAAAAGAAAAAGAGCCATGAACAGAGTGGTAAATAAAAAACTGGGCGGGCCACATGAGGACTAAAATAAGTGTCGAATTCTGACTGAATGCCTGCCACCGGGTGCAGCTGTACAATTGAAGCATATCAACTCACTTGCCACTCACTGATGATAGGGTTTTGATATGAGTCTGCAAGCAATTGATTTATGATGGTCTCTGTGCCGTAAAACCTCACTGCTAATGTTAATCTGTATTTGCGATCGCTCCCCTGTGAGCATCACCGTCTCAGTTCCACCTCTGGCCACCAGGCATTAGATTCTCATAAGGAGCGCACAGCATAGATTCTTCACATGGACAGGTGGCAATAGGTTTCGCTCTCCTGTAAGAATCTAATGCCCCCACTGGACTGACAGAAAGCAAAACTCAGGTGGTAATGCGAGAAATAGAGAGCAGCTGTAAATACAGCCTGGTTCCTAACAGGCCACAGACTGGTACTGCTCTAAACGATTCTGTAAGTCGAAGTCATTTGAAAATGAATGAAATAAAAGTTTGAGAGCTTTAAAATCACCTAAAAAAACCTAATTTTTCAATTAATTATTTTAAAAAATCTTTGTTAACTAGAAATGGAGTATTTGAAGTTTATTAACGGCAACTGGAAGAATTGTGTTCATTATATTACATTACATTAAATAATCTATTGAGCTATAAAAAATGACCTTATAATTTATTTCTAGGTGTTTGCATCCTGAATAACACCATTTAAGCACATCTTTCTGCATCAACAAACATTCATAAGTTCTGATGTGCTCATCTGTACTGACTAATAAGTTGACTCACCTTTACTTGGTTTCTTTAATTCATCATAACCAAGGCAATATAACATTTCAAGACGCAGCGTGTATGATGAACAGTGAAGTCCAAGGACTGCCCAGTGTTAAAGATGGAGTGATGGGTATTATCATCCGTGTTATCACTGGGGCTCAGTTCTTCTAGGTTGGTTCCATTGACGGGCAGTTTCCTGCCTGCTGGTCTGGGTTTATCTCCTACTATTGCCAAATTATTCTGGAATTGTAGTTCACTGCTCTCGAGCCTTTTGCACTGGGTCATCTGTCCACTGTTGATTCTGGGGGAGGTTTGTCCCCACACGAACCACGTGGTCAAAGAGAGGGCAAAGACTCATTCTCCAGGTACAACTGCAGTGTGGCTATTTTCAAAAGGGAAAGGACTTCTGAGTAAACAAAAACAAAACACATCATCACTGCCCCACGGCAACTTCTAAAATAACTCTTTGACAGGAAGAGATGGAGAGGTGTCCTGTTCAGAGAGAAAGTCTTCTATCATTCTTAGCAGACGGAAATTTTGACTTCTCGGCATATGCAAACATACACACAGAGAGAGGGGAGGGGGAGAAGGGGGGGAAGTCTATAAAGATCAGTGTAAGCTTTCAGAAGAAAACATTAACTGGCTAAAAAACTGCCCCAAACTTGCCAGTCCCTAGTGTGATCGTCCAGTGAGGTTTGTACCTAATTAACGGCGTCAGCTATCTCTATAGGCCTCGGTTAAGTGTTCATAACTCATGCCATATGATTCATTCACACGGATTGCTTTCAAATCAATTTAATTGGCCAAAAGTTCTGGTAAAAGGTTCCATTCAAGCAATTTCGAACCAGAAA
>CAUYQG010048322.1:0-18072 GCA_963574415.1 Tarsius wallacei
TTCTCTATCTCTGTCTTTCTCTCTCTCTGGACCACTCTAAAACCTGTCATTTGTTTATGAACTCTTCTTGTTGATTATGTGGTAATTCTAAAACTTATTTTTAAAAATTATTTCATTAATATCTTGGGAGGTACAGAGAAAGAAACGTGCCTCATCTGGCATATTGAAACTTAAACCTACACTGAATTTCAATAACGCATCACATTGCTTTTTTACTGCACATTTCTAAATGAAATGGATTACCCACTCAACAATTGATTGCTTGAATAATTCAGTAATGCATTCTAATTTGTCAAATTTAGTCTAAAAACAAAAAGAAGCATAAGCAAAGGTTTTAGCAGTCTTCATCTGTCTCGCTTTTGTCTCCTCTGAAACTCATTGCAATATTTGCCGACATCTCCTTATTTGTAAGACAAAATTGCTGACCTATATCCAATGGTTTATATAAACATATTGTATGATAACTTTTGATTGCATGCAAATGATATAGCACAACAAATGCTGAAGAACCACAGTATCTCTGGGGAGATATTACCGACTATAAACCTTTCTCTTAAAAAATAAATGGATGCTCTGAATGGGCATATACAATACCAACTCTTCTCCTAGAGATTTGTGGACCCTAGTACTCTTATAAGTGCTCATGAACATGGATACGCATTCCTGATCCAACAAAAAATGCTTTGATATCCATGTTAAAAGTAGAAAAAAAGACAAGTTACTATATATCAGTCAGATATTCATAACAATCACCAAATTTTGTTCAACTATAATGTATAAGATATTATGGGAATAACAGAGGAAATAAAGTTAAATAAAAGTGCTTCTTCCAGCCTCAATTAAATTACATTCTGTCAACGAAATAAAGAACACAATAATATTTATAATAGCTCTCATTATTAAATATCTCTTAATGCACTAGTTTGTAATTTAAGTATGTGATTTTATATAATGATTTGCTTATTAAACCAATCAACACATAGCACTTCTAGAGTCAATTAATATAAATAGGAGATAAATCTCATGCTGATTCAACAGTAAACTCAATTTTAGTTCACCTCTTGTACATTCAACCTCATTCCTGTCATCACTACAGACTCTTTGCCATCATCAATTAAATAAACTTAGAAATTCCCATCTTGAAAAGAAAACAAATACTCTGTCTACTAAAATGCAATTTTAATTTCCATCAATAGACATATTACTAATACAAAGTTCTTCATTCTCTGTAAACATTTTCATCTGTGCTCCAAAACATCCTTTTACTTTTTGCATTAGTTTAAATACAGTTTACAAATGGAAAGAAAAGGGAAAAATTGTGTCTTCCAGTGTTTAGTAGTAGACCCTCTCTCTAAATATATATTCTACCCAAGAGTCTGCATTTCTTTCACCTAGCAATAACTATCAGGGCAAAGGTAATAAATTTCAGGTCTTTATGTCTGGCTCAGACATCTATGCAAGTTTCCAGAAGAATATGTACAACTCTTCCTGGAGTCTCACTACTTGCATGTCCCATATGCACAACATAATTGACAACTCCAAATATCACTCTTTCTTGTTCTCACTGAAATGCCTAGTATAACACTACATTGTCATTTACCTGCACAAGCTTGCCATTACAAAGAAAGAAGATACTAATTTTTTTCTTAAGTCTTCTATGCTTGCTACATAGAATGCTACATAAAAATTGATTAATAACTATATTTAATAAATTTATCTGATTTTAACATCTTGAACTGTGACTTTTGCATTTCATAGATCTATAATAAACATACTAAAAATAAACAAGGGATTGTAATATTATTGCTCAGACAGAGATAATTATTGAATCAATTGTAAATGTAAGACTAACCTTGTGACAACCACTAACAGTCAATCTAAACAAAGCCAACATGCATTAAATGCTATATAAATTAGAAAAATAAGAAAATGAAAAGATAATGCATTGAACTTGAATATTAAATTAATATTTAACTACCTGGGAAGATGTCATAAATTTTAATTATAGTCATATGGGAATTACAAATAAAACTCTGTCTTACAATAATCAAATTGCCACTTCCCAGCCAAGCAAACTCAATTGTAATGAATGAATTGACTTAGCAAGGAAGTCATTACTAGCAAAGAGCATTGTGAGACTTCATCTGGAATAAAGAAAAGAAAATTTTATCAGATCCTGTTAAATATGTCAGCCAGGAGAAACAGAACAATAAAATTAATAATGTGCTCCTGATATTACAGGAGCAAGCTGAATGATGAATCAGATAGGATGGCAGATACTAACCTGAAAACGTTGGAACTGATAGCAATAAGACTAAGGAGAGTGTTCCTGAAAGGCAAACAAATGAAAAAAAGTAAAAATAATAATGGACACAATGATGGTGATTTAGGTAATGCTGAGAAGCTTATCTTTAACAGAAATGAAGGAATAATGAATGCTCTGTTTGCTCAAAGTGAATATGAGCTAAATTAGAAAAAAAGTAAAGGAAGCATTATCTCATGGTTGTTGATGATATTGCAAGTCAGTCTGAGTTTATTTAAAGTTTTAAAGGAACATCATCTACTGAATCATTCCTAAAGAGATGACCCTATAACCATCCACTATGAAGTCCATATGATCAAAACTTTATTTACTAACCTATGTTCAAGGCAAAATTGTATCACTCTGACTATGGTGGTATTTCAGTCATCAGCTTGTATACTTATTTCAGGTTATTCTGACCTATTACCCCTCTTTTGATGTTCTCATTTAAGGAAAACATTTGGGGAACTTATTCTTAAGCAAGGCATTAACTACAAGAAGAATATAGGATTCAGCCTTCTTTAGTCCAGATCAACCATTACCCTCCTACAATCTCAGGCAGCCCACATCACTGAGAGCACACCAGAACCTGTTTGGGATCTCAGTCAATCCTAAATAAATGACAAAAATAAAAGTATTGTGAAAAAAGATAGTAATTTTGTTAATTCCTCTCCATTCATGCCACTCTTCCCTATATGTTTGAGAACTAAAGTAGAAGTTGTCATCCTATTTCTTTTCTTGTCTTTGATACTTTTGTTTTATCATTTTCTTTCACACTTATACCCAATTCCATTCATGCCTTTCGGAAAACTCATATCTATTGTAATTAAACTGAACTAAAATTTAAAATTTCACAGAATATCCTTTCCCATACCTAGAATTAATTGAATCCTAGTATAATTGATATTTTGCTTTTTTTTGGTAGAAATCTAGATTATTAAAGAAACCAAAAAAAGCAGCATATGCTAATAGACTCCATCTATCATAGGAGTAATGAGTAAAGAATAGATAAATTATATGCTTCATTCTATAACTGTGGAAGGGGGCTTAAAAAGACATCTACAATGTCAAAAATTAGGCTAAACATAAACTCATCTTTTGCACAGTTAAGCATGTACTCAGCCTTTGCACAGTTAAGAAGTTCCCTTCCTGGAAACTGGCAACAGCACCTGCTGGCTAGGTTAAACTGTTTAACAACTTTTTTTTTCGCTTCTGTGAACCCCTGCTAGCATTGTTTGAAAAGTACCTAGGCCTCCAGGATGTTGCGGTTTGGCCTACTTGGAAAGTCCCAATGTGGTTTTGCCCCATTTAAGCAAGCCCCTATAGCAAATGGGGGCCCTTGCTGTGGGACTTGCATGTCCAGTAACAAGTGGCCACCGGCCGGCTCTTGGCTAATAAACCTCTCCTTTTTATAACTTGTACTTTTGGTGTCAGTGTCTGTGAATTAAGTGCTTGGTCCCTATTTCAGCTGCACTCCAGCCTGGGTGACAGAGACTCCAACTCAAAAAAAACAAAAACGGGGTCTTGCTTTATTGCCCAGGCTGGAGTGTAGTTATCCAATCATAGCTCACTATAACCTCGAACTCCTGGACTTAAGCAATCCTCCCACCTCAGCCTCTCTAGCAGATAGGACTAAAAGTGAGTACCACCATGCGCAGTTAATTTTTTGTAGAAACAGGGCCTTGCTATGTTGCCCAGTCTAGTCGTGAACTTCCAGCCTCAAGAAATCCTCCTGCCTAAGCTTCTCATGGCATGAGCCACAGCACCCAGCCCTAGAATAACATTTTTTTAAAGAAATGCTGTATCACCAATGCTTTGGATGGCATATAAGACAACTTGATGGGGGAAAGCACATCACTGATGACCCTGAATCAAAAGTGATTCAGAAGAGTCACAATCAATGTGAAGTTGTTTTAACAACACTTTCACCCATTTATTTTCTTTATATTTTCTTTTTAACAAGTACAAAAAGTGATATATGATTTACAAATCTAGGGTCAAATAAGTGTAAAAGATCTCTTTCATTAAATATAAAATATAAATTCTATGTAAGAAAACATTATGGGCCTGGCTCGCTGGCTCAGCCTGTAATTCCAGCACTTTGGGAGGCCAAGGCGAGTGGATTGCCTGAGCCTGTGGGTTTGAGACCCGCCTGGGCAACTTGGGAAGAAAGAAAGGAAGGAAGGAAGAAAGGAAGGAAGAAAGAAAGAAAAAAAGAAAGAAAGAAAGAAAGCGTTGAGTCATAGTTTGTTGGTAGCATTATTTGTTTTTATTATTGGTACACAATATAATGATGGGTCTTCCAAGTGATGTCCTATTAGATTAAAGGAAATACAGTGTTAACAGTATGTTTACTTTATACCTTTTTTTGCTTTTTGAGTTGGGGTCTCTGTCACCCAGGCTGCAGTGCAACAGTATGCTCATGGCTCACCAGATCCTCGACCTGCTGGCCTCAGGTGATTCTCTGCCTCAGCCTCCCCAGCAGTCAGGACTACAAGTGTGTGCTTCCATACCTGGCTAATTTTTTTAATTTTTTATAGAGAAGAGGTCTTGCTATGTTGTCTAGACTAGTCTCAAACTCCTGGGCTTAAGCAATATCTTTTGCCTCAGTCTCCCAAAGTACTGGGATTACAGGTATGAGCCACTGTGACCAGCCAACTTTATAACTTTTAAACACTATCTATCAATATTAATACTCTAGTAAACTCCCTCATAATACTTCTTTGTACACGTTTATCTCCAGAATATATGTAGGTGTGCAATTTCTAAATTGAAAGGGTTGCACATTTTAAATTCTAACTAATTAGATACTGTCCTCCAAAAAGATTATGCCAATTTAAATGTGCATTAACATTGTACCAGGGTATCCATTAAGTCACACAATGGGTATTTTTTGGTTATACATTTTTCCTAATCGGATCCAGAAAAATGGTATCTCATTTGTTTTCATTTGCTTCTTTTTTAACTCTGCTGATGACCTCCTGCAGAAGACAATTTGTAAGTAGTTAAGTTGTCATTGTTTGGAATTTGCATATCCATTAAAATTATAAACACATTTTCTATATTTGCTTTTAACTCTTGTATGCTATATTAATGTTAAGCTCTACAGTACACCTGGAATTCATTTTTTTTTTTTTTTTGAGTTGGAGTCTCACTCTGTCGCCCAGACTGGAGTGCAGTGGCCGCTCCCGGCCACCACAACCTCGACGCCTCGACCTGCTGGGCTCCGGCGATCCTTCCGCCTCAGCCTTCCGAGTAGCTGGAATTACAGGTGCGCGCTACCACGCCTGGCTGATTTTTTGATTCATTGTAGAGATGAGGTCTTGCTTGCCCAGGCAGGTCTTGAACCCGCGGGTTCAGGCAATCCACTCACCTCAGCCTCCCAAAGGCGCAGGATTACAGGCTGAGCTCACCGAGCCCGGCTGGAATTCATTTTTGTCTTAATATAAGGTAAGGGGCTGGGCTCAGTGGCTCAACCTGTAATCCCAGCACTTTAGGAGGCCGAGGCGAGTGGATTGCCTGAGCCTGTGGGTTTGAGACCTGCCCGGGCAACTTGGCGAGACCTCATCTCTACAATAAATCAAAAACTAGCCGGGCGTCTTAGCACGCACCTGTAGTTCCAGCTACTTGGAAGGCTGAGGTGGAAGGATTGCCTGAGCCCAGCAGGTTGAGGCTGCGGTGGCTGTGAGCATGCCACTGCACTCCAGTCTGGCTGACAGAGTGAGACTCCAACTCAAAAAAAAAAAAAAAGTCTATTTCTCCAGATCAATGAACGTTTCAGATTACATATCTTTATAAAATGTTTTAATATCTGATAGAGCAAATCCCATCAATCTGTTCTTTGCAAAACTCTCTGGACTATTCTCGAGTAATTCTTCTTTAGACAAATATTAGAATCAACGAATCATATTCTATGAGCAATCCTATTGGAAACTGATTGACATGTATTGGTTCCTCCTTTCCTCTCTTTACAACGTGTCTTGGAGATCCCGTTCATTCCCATGACATTATTATTATTATTATTATTTTTTTTTTTTATTTAGTTGGAGTCTCACTGTCTCACCCAGACTGGAGAGCAGTGACCGTTCTCGGTTACCACAGCCTCGACCTGCTGGGCTCCGGCGATCCTTCTGCCTCAGCTTTCCAAGTAGCTGGAACTACAGGTGCGTGCTACCGCGCCTGGCGAATTTTTGATTTATTGTAGAGATGAGGTCTCGCCAAGTTTCCCAGGTTGGTCTCGAACCCGTGGGCTCAGGCAATCAATCCCCTCACCTTGGCCTCCCAAAGTGCTGGGATTACAGCCTGAGCCACCAAGCCTGGCACCCATGACTTTAAATACTACCTGAGTATTATTATTATTGTGTGTATCAAAATTCTAGGAAAGGTAAGTTTAGTTGGGGCATGAATGTGAAAGGTAAAAGTATAAAGTTTCTGGAGAAAACATTAAAGAATGCCACTTCATGACTGGGTAGATAACTATTTGTTATATCACAATTACTAACTGGACAAGAATAATTGATGAATTAGGCTTCATAAGAATTAAAAATTTCGGCTGAGAGCTGTGGTTCAGCTGGTAATCTCAGCACTTTGGGAGGCCAAGGCGAGAGGACTGTCTGAGCCCCGGGGATTCAAGACCAGCCTGGGCAACTTGGTGAGACATCGTCTCTACAGTAAATCACAAAAACTAGCCAGGCATTGTGGCGTGCGTCTGCAGCTCCAGCTACTTGGAAGGCTGAGGCAGAAGGATTGCCTAAACCCAGCGGGTAGAGGCTGCGGTGGTGGTGAGCGTGCCACTGCACTACAGCCTGGGCGACAACATGGACACTAAAACTAAAAAAAAAAAAAAAAAAAAAGGAATGAATAACACTTTCAAGAAGTGAAATAGTAAGCTTAGACTGCAAAAGAGGATGAAAAGGTAAGGAGAATATCTAACGAACTCTTACAAATTAATCATAAAAAATACAAACAACCCAATTTTTTAAATGGGCAAAAGATTTGAACAGATTTCACCAAAAAAGTTGTCTGCTTAATCTATGAAAAGGTACTCAGCAAATTGAAATCATAATGAGATACTAACACATATTCACCAAAATGCCAAAAATCTAAAAGCCTGGTAATTCTAAGTATTGCCGAGGCTGTAGAGAAACAGGGAGGAATATAAAATAAAATCACCACTTCGGAAAGCTGGTAATGTCTTATACTGTGAAACGAGCATTTACCTCATGATAGGGAAATTCTGCTCCTAGGTATACACTAAATGAGCACACATGTTTAAAAAAACAACAACAACATGTACAGGAATGTTTATAGTAACTTTATTCATAATAGCTCCAACAGGAAACAATCCAATTATCTATCAACAGGACAGATACATAAATTGTGGTATATTAATACAGTAGAATGCTACACAGCAATACAGAAGTGAACAGCTGATCCACACAATGAAAGAGTACACACTGCATAATTCCACTTAAGAGGTGAAGAACAAACCGTGCTTGGTGGCTCAGCCTGTAATCCCGCGCTTTGGGAGGCTGAGGTGAGTGATTGCCTGAGCCCACAGGTTGAAGACCCGCCTGGGCAACTTGGCGAGACCTCATCTCTACAATAAATCAAAAATTAGCCGGGCGTGGTAGTGTGCACCTGTAGTTCTAGCTACTTGGAAGGCTGACCTCAGGAAGGATCGCTGGAGCCCAGCAGGTCGAGGCTGCGGTGGCTGGGAGCGGCCACTGCACTCCAGTGTGGGTGACACAGTGAGAATCCAACTCAAAAAAAAAAAAAGAGGTGAAGAACAGACAAAATCAAGCGATGGAGATAGAAATCAGAATAGAAATTGTGTCGTTGGGGTTGGGAAGAGACGGTGACAGGAAGGAGACAAAAAGGAATTTTCGGACGCAAAGGAAATTTCTTTATCTTTTGGATGATGATTGCACAAGTGTATATATTTGTCAAAATTCATCGACCTTTACTTAAACATTCACTATTTAATACATACATTGTATCTCACTAAAGTACTTTTTATAAGAGGTAGAGAAAGGTTATGATGGGCATTTGTGTGATTTCTGAAGGTAATACAAAACATGTTAATGTACTCTGTTAAAAAGTTGATGGCATTCATTTTTTTTTTTTCTTTGAGTTGGAGTCTCACTCCTTTGCCCAGGCTGGAATACAGTGGCATGCACGCTCATGGCCACCCCAGCGTTGACCTGCTGGCCTCCTTCCACCTCAACCTTCTGAGTAGCCGGAACTACAGACGCTCGCTACCATGCCCGGCTATTTTTTATTTTATTGTAGAGATGGGATCTCACCAAGTTGCCCAGGCTGGTCTCGAACCAGCGGGCTCAGGCAATCCACTCATCTCAGCCTTGCAAAGCGCGGGATTACAGGCTGAGCCACCGAGCCCTGCTGGCATTCATTCTTAAATCTAATTTTATTTAGAATCTGTTTTATTTCCTTTCACTGTATGTATCACTAATACTCATTTCACCTGATAAAAACCTTTTTCCAGAATCAAAATAGAACTGAGACAAGGAGAGAGAAGAAGAAAAAAGTACACTGTGTACTATAACAAAGATAGAAATAGGGTTAATTACTTAAAGAAAAAGTTGTAGGTAGTGACAAATACAGGAAAAAAAGGATTTCTCCAGAGGAAAGGAGGCAGATCTTGCAGGAAGCCTTTAGAGAGAAAAATGAGCTGAGTGCACTAATTAGCTGTATATGACCTCAGGGAAGTCATTTAACCTCTCTGGGGATGATTCTATTTTACAGATTTTTTTTTTTAATACATTAAATGATAGACTTGAACTAAATGAGCTCAGGGCATCATTCTATTAAAGTACAATATAATAATTAATATTCCCAAGTCATCCAGAAAAGGCTACCTTGTATTCTCTGCATTTTGTTTAGTAAAGCAGAGAAATATGAAAAATTGATTTTTAACAATAAGTTATTATTGATCTACTAAGTGACTGCTTCAGGCTAAGTAATGTCCTAAGCATTATACTTTCATTGTCTTATTTAATTTATTATCTTAATTAATTAATGAATTCTATACCTTGAATAATTGTATCAAGTAAAGATGTTTTAAAATAATATTTATAATATATAACTTTATCATAATAATAATAATGTAGCATTCTTGCAGAAAAATAGAGAAAATAATACAGAAAAAAATAATCGTCACGCTGAAAGTGACTATTAACATTTTGGAGCATATCTATTGAATATTTTTTATATACACACACATTTCTTATGATTTTTAAAAATAAAATTGTGATCAAATTCAACATATTTGTTTCCTGTTTCTACTTTCAAAAACATAAATTTTCAATAACAACATAGCATTCAATTTTGTAAGTATAAAGGACTGAATAATCCCTTATTGTTGACCATAAGAGAAAGTTTTGACACCAACTATGTAAATTTTAGTTACATGGAAAATTCCCTGGGGCGAAGTCTCAGTCAGGGTCCCCAGAGGAAACAGATGGCACACTTCAAGAGGGTAATTTGAGGAGTGTTAAATACAAGAACCATTTATAAAGGAGTGGGCAGGGATTAAGGGAACCACAAGTAATAATGCAGTATGTGACAGCACTGCTGATGGCACCCTTTAGCCTGAAGGAGCAAGAATTTGGAAACAAAGAAAGCTCCATGGAGACAGCTGTCTGACAGATGCCGCAGTGACACTTGGTTGAAGGAGCAGCCAGCCTGCAGCAGCCCAGCTGGCAGGAGCAGGGGATAAACGTCTTGACACCGCCCCCCCCACTTGCTCTAATTCCTACCTGTGCTCCCCACTGACCAGAAGGCCAGAGAGATGTTGGTGTGGTCCATGCAGGTCAGCCTCCTTGGGCACAAAGCAGGACAGATAAAAATGAAGAGTGAATCTGGAGGAGCAAATGGAATTCTGAACACACACTTTTTTTTTTTTTTGGCTTTAATCATGCTTACTTGGTGGCATTTACCGTTGTGATGAAACCTGAGACCTAGAGGATGTGTAGGTGTTAAGAATGTGAAGAGTAAGGAAAAGAACACATTAAGCAGGGGGAAGAGCAGGTGCAAAGTCCCCGCCCCTTCCCCCCCACCTTACCCCCAGTCCCATGCATATCAAAGTGTGTTTTTAAGGAACTGATAGGCAGCCTTGGGTAAAATAGAAAGACAAGGGTGGGAAATAGAGTAAAAAAGAGTGAAGATTTTGGCAGGGCTACATTGTAGGTCCCAAATGAGGATTTTGGTCTTTATCCTTAAAACATAGGTAAGCCATTGACAGGTGCTAGGCATCCAATGACAGATTCGATTTGTATATTAATAAAAATCACTGTGCTCTGGGGAGAATAGATTGGTACAGAAGCAAAAATGAAACTGAGGTGGGTATAGCAGTAATCCAAGTAAGGGTTTGGACTAAGGTGGTGGGTGGAGATGGTGTGACACAGACAGGTTTGAGAAATTTAGGGAACATAAAGTTGACAAGACTTGGTAATATATTAGATATGGGAATGTGAGGGTGGGGACAGTGCCAAGGAATCTACCTGATTATTAGACTACTGTACTTACTTATTGAAAGGTGGTACCTATAGAAACATAGAAGAAACTTAGCGGAGCCTAACACTTATAAGGTTGAGTAGATGAAAAGTTTTTTGGAACTGGGAAATTATACAGTAGTGTAGACAGAGATAAATAGATAGAAAGATAGATAGGCTATTGCTTAATGAGTTAAAGGTAATATATTCCAGAAATGCAATAAAAGAAAGTGGTTTTGAAGCTGAACAATGGGAGCAGAAGCCTTTTTCACAATTTAGCATTTGTTTGTTGTTGTTGTTGTTGTTTGTTTTTTTGAGTTGGAGTCTCATTCTGTTGCCCAGGCTGGAGTGCAGTGGCACACTCATGCCACCCCAGCATCGACCTCCTGGACTTCGGCGATCCTTCCGTCTCAGCCTTCCAAATAGGCGGAACTACAGGCGCGCGCCACCACGCCTGGCTAATTTTTTTAAAAAAAACTTATTGTAGAGATGAGATCTTGCCAAGTTGCTTGGGTTGGTCTCGAACCCGCGGGCTCAGGTAATTCACTCGCCTCGGCCTCCCAAAGTGCTGGATTACAGGCTGAGCCACCAAGCTGACACAGTGATTGTTAAACAATTATTCAGGGGAGGTGGTAGATGTGGGTAGGAAGAACTGAGAGGGAAGGTGGAGGAGTGACAGAGCAGACTTTAAGGATGAATTTATGCAATAATGGCCCAGGGTGCTATTCACCTTTTGAAAACAAGTTTTGCGCAAAAATGCAAATTAGCAAGCAAAATGATTTTTCCCCCTTTCTTCCTCCCCATCTCCCACCTCCCACCTTTTTTCTCCCTCCCTCCTCCCTTTCTTTTGCTACCTCCCTGGGGACTAGCATGAGGATTAATGATCTGCCTTCTACATCTCCATCCCTAGCTATTTCCTCCTTTGTTGAGTGCCTACTTTCCTCACCTTATATTGTGGTAGAGTATTCCAAGCTCACTACAGTGTAAGCTGCTAGAAAGAAGGACTGAACCCATCTTTGCATGTTGTGCATCACATAGCCCACTGTGCAGAGCATGGATCATGTATGGAGTTAAATCTGAGTCTTAACTGGGCCAGATTCTGCGTTAGGATCTGGGGATTCAACTGTGAGCAAGACCCAATCCCTACCTTTCTAGATCATAGTCTGAGGAGGACACTGACACCAAACCCTGAGATAAACGCAGATGGGGTAAGCACAAGTTCTCTGGAAAACAGACACACAGAGAATTATAAGCCTAGAGATAACCTGGGTGCCGCTTCCTGCAAGATACAGACGGGAACCCTGGCTTAGGCTCGTTTTCTCCTCCCGTTGTATTACGTATTCCTGAGTATGGATGTTGGCGGCGAGCGAGGTAGGGAGGTTCAGGGAACATCCCTCACATCCCCACCCCTCCGCCCGCATATATTGTCTTATCTATCAGGCGACGGTGTGCCGGGAACACAGTCTTTATGTCAGGTGGATGCCGCATACAGTAGTCACCAATACCGTACGTACTTCTGGCATAAATCAAACAGTCGTGCAGTTAAAACTTCTTGGGACTCCTTCCACTTGCGAAGCAGAGTCCATGCCACTCATTCCGCAAACCCGAAGCTCGAGAACCTCCGCAGCTTGCACAGAGGCCCCGCCCACCGCCGAGCGCGGCCCCGCTCGGCGCGCTCCCTCCGCACCGGCGCCGCCACACTAGGGAGACACGCAGACTCGTGGTCAAGTTCCGGGTCACAGTGCGCTTGCGTAGGAGGAGCCAGTGGTTAAGGAGGGGCGGAGCCTGCGGCGATAACGAAAATACGAAACGGATTAAGACAGAATTCTGCTCTGGCTCCGTTCATACATGTCTTGCGGGTGTCTGGAGGATACTCAAAGAGAACTCATCAGGGACTGACCTGAGTTTAAACACGATGCGCCTTTTACTGTTCATATTAAGTCTATTGATTTTGCTTTTTTTTCAGCTAAGGTTCGTGGTTAAGAACTGGTAAGAGACAGACCTGGGTTCCAATCTCTGGTGTTCCAATCTCTGTGTGGTCTTTGGCAAGTTATCTTTTCAAGCTTCAATGTCTACCTGTAAATAATGGAACTGCCAGGCATGGCAGCTCATGCCTGTAATCCCAGAACTTTGGGAGGCAAAGGTAAGAGGATTGCCTGAATCCAGCGGTTCGAGACCAGCCTGGGCAACTTGGCCAAACCTCGTCTCTACAATAAAAAAATTTAAAAATTTTAAAAAATGCCGGGCGTGGTGGCACACAACTGGGGTTCCAGCTACTTGGAAGGCTGAGGTGGAAGGATCGCCTGAGCCAAACAGGCCGTGGCTGTGGTGACTGTGAGCGTGCCATTGCACACCAGCCTGGGCAACAGAGTGAGACTCCAAAAGAACATACATACATATATACATACATACATAAAATGGAGCTGATAATATTTATATACCTCTCAGAGATTTTGTGAAGATTAAACGAGCTAATATGTGTCAAGTGCTTAGCACAGTGCCTGATACTCAGAAAAAGTCCAATAAATGGTAACTGCTATTATGATTATTATCATTATTAATATAGCAATCATAATATAGTTTTTTGTGTGTCAGGATTGTTTTATGAAACTACTATGCTTGTACCCTTGAGAAGTACCAGAGAAAGTGAGAAGTAACAAGAAATTAAAGACTGGAAAATTTCTGATTTTTTAAAGAAGAAAAAAGTATTCTCCCTATCCTACTCTTACCTCCAGAGTTACCCTGTTTAGTGTGCATTTTTCAGATATTTTTACACATATAGCTCTACCACGTATAATCTGTTAGAAAGTGAAAACCCAGCAAAAGGAAGCAGACATTAGTCTTGTTCAAAAGGAAGCCCAACAAGGAAGCTTATTTAGCCTTTAAAAAGTGCAATTCTGGGCCCGGCCTGATGACTCAAGCCTGTAATCCCAGCACTTTGGGAGGCTGAGGTGAGGGGATTGCCTGAGCCCGTGGGTATCAGAACAGCCTGAGCGCTTGGCGAGACCTCGTCTCTACAATAAATTAAAAAAAAAAAAAAATTAGCCAGGCGGGGTAGCATGCGCCGGTAGTTCGGGCTACTTGGAAGGCTGAAGTGAAAGAATCGCCTGAGCCCAGGGGGTCAATGCTGGGGTAGTCGTGAGCCTGCCGCTGCACCCCAGCCTGGGCGACAACTCAAAAAAAAAAGAGTGCAATTCTGATACATGTTACAACATGGATAAACTTTGAAGACATTATGCTAAGTGAAATAAGCCAGACACAAAAGAACAGATATTGTTTGAGTCCACTTATGTAAGATACCTGGAATAGTCAAATACATAAAGACAGTGATTACTGGAAGCTGGGAGAAGGGCCGCGGTTGAGGAGTCATTGTTTAAAGGTACAGAGTTTGGAATGATGAAAATGTCTGGATGGATAGTGATAATATTTGCACAACAATGTGAATGTACTTAATGCCACTGAACTGTACGTCTGAAAATGGTGAAAATGGGCCGGGCAGTGGTTCACACCTGTAATTCCAGCACTTTGGGAGGCTGAGGCGACAGGATCAACTGTGGCCAAGAATTAAAGACCAGCCTGGGCAACATAGCAAAACCTTGACTCCACAAAAATAAAGATAAAATTAGCCGGCCATGGGGCGTAGGCCTTTAGTCCCAGCTACTTGGGAGGCTGAGGGGGAAGGATCACCTGAACCCAGGAGGATGAGGCTGCAGCAACCTGTGAGCGTGCCACTGCACTCCTGCCTGGGAAACAGAGTGAGATACCAACTCAAAAAAAAAGAGGTTAAAATGATAAATTTTATGTTATGTATATCTTACCACAAAAAGAAAATGGCAGAAAAGAAGCCCAAGGCCAGGCAGTGCACAGCAGCAGCGCAAGGCAGCACAGCTCAATGATGTCATCAGGAGCTCAGTCTCCTTCTGCCTTTCAGCTCACCACCCCCGCCGTTTGGCTTTTGTCCTTGTGGTTGTTAAGAGTATTGTTGCTTCTCTAGGACTTGTGTCCATGTACTAGACAGGAAAGGACAAAAGTCATCTTATGAAGTTTTATATTTTCATTCATGAAAGAAAGCCTAGGGGAATGTCTACCCACAACTCCTTGGCCAGAACTTTATCACATGACCTCTCAATGTTGGCAAAAGTTACCTTTCAGTTATCTAAAGTATAGAACGGCACAGTAAAGGGGAGTTGGGAGTCTTTTTGGTAGCCAACTTTTCGGTGTCCGTCCTAAAAATAGAAAGGCTGGTTTTCCTTGTTTCCATATATGTGCTCATATTACAAATTATTTTTTGCAACTTGCAATGTTTTCCTTAGCAATATGAATTAGAACTTTCCATGGTGGTATGTATGAAATTCCTCGGTTCCTTTAGCTACTGCAAAATACCCTTGCTTCATTATTCTAAGGCCCATTTTTTTATTCACATGTTACGAGCACTAAAATTGGTATGCATCTTACAGCTGCTGTCAGCTAGGCAGCAGTAGTGATGTAGTTGTCATTGCCTGCTGGGTAGCATCAAAACTTGCAGAATGGAGGTTAGCCACCTGGAATATTGATGATTTTGAGTCTAAACATTATTCAGAAGGGTTAGACTCTAAGAAGAGTATTTAGATATGACCTAATCAATTAATTTCATGAATTCTTTTAATATATACACAAGCATAATATGGAATTAAAAATCTGTCTTAAGTCTCAATTAGCTTTACAATAAGTATAAAATAAAAATTATAAATGGTAAGAATTAGAAGCATTTTTCTTTCTTAATGATATATAAGATAATGAAATCTATAATTCATGATACCCTGGAGTGAATAAAATATGATGTTCTACATTATGACTAACTATTCTATAGCTTATTTAATCATTTCCCTTTTGATAAATGTTAGGTGTTTATTTTTTTAAATGATGCTCCAGCAAACCCTACTGCATGCCCTTTTTTCCATAGTACAAGTAGTATTTATCTAGATACCTAGGATTGCACATTAAAAATTCTAATAGCAACTGCCCTCTAAAAAGGCCCTACCAATTTACACCTCCACCAAGATGTAAGAGAACCCATTTTTCTAACCAGTTTTAAATGTCGGTGACTCTGATGTCTGAAAACAGTACTTTACTGTTTGGGTTTTCTAGTCTTTTAATGTTATTAAGGTATCTTTATCACACAGAAGTCAGTTTTTAAAAAATAAACTTTTTATTTTTGTATAGTTTTAGATTTACAGAAAATTTATGAAGATGGTACAGAGTATTCCCATATACCCTCCACCTAGTTTCCTTATTGTTCAATCTCACATTTGTGTGATATCTTTGTCAGAATTAATGAACCAGTGTTGATACATTATTACTAAATTAAGTCCATACTTTGTTCAGATTTCCTTAGTTTTTGCCTAATGTCCTTTTTTTGTTGCACAGTTCCATCCTCAATAGCACATTAAATGTAGCCATCATATCTTCTATGCTCCTCTTGGTTGTGAAAGTTTCTCAGACTTTCCTTGTTTTTGATGACCTTGATGGTTTGAGGAGTACTGATTAGGTATTTTGTAGAATGTCCCTCAGTTGGGATTTGTCTGTTTTTCCCATGATGAGACTAGAGTTTGGGTTTTAGGGAGGAAAAGCACAGAGATAAAGTGCCATTCTCATCACATCATTTCGAGAGTACAGACTTATCAACATGACTTCTCACTAGTAATATTAACTTTGATCACCTGGCTGAAGTAGTGTTTGTCAGGCTTCTCCACTGTAAAATTTCTCTTCCTTTTTCTCCCTTTCCATACCATACCTTTCAAAAGTAAGTCACTATGCAGCCCATACTTAATTAAGGAGTAGGGAGTTGTTCTCCACCTCCTTGAGGGCAGAGTATCTTCACAAATTATTTGAAAGTCTTCTGCAAGGGAAATTTGCCTATTCTTTCCTATTTTATTTATTTATTCGGTTATTTAATTATTTTTGTTTTGTAGAGATGAGGTTTCACGATGTTGCCCAGGCTGGTTTCAAGCTCCTGGGCTCAAGCAATCCTCCTGCCTTGGCCTCCCAAAAGTGCTGGGATTACAGGCATGAGCCACTGAACCTGAACCTTAATTAATTAATTAATTAATATTGGTATGAACTCATGATTATTTATTTTGTATTTTGGGTTATAATTCAGTATTACTGTGTTTATTTTGTTTCTCAATTGTTCCCGCTTTGGCCACTGGGAGAGCTTCTAGTTGGCTCCTTGTGTTCCTTCAACACATCTTCATAATTGTGTGTGTCTGTGGGTGTATGTGTGTGTATTTTAGCTCTTCCTAACTTTCTAGCACTATTAAATGCTTGAATATTTCCTACCCCAGTAGAATCAGTCATTTTTTTCAAGAAATTCTGGTTTCTATTGTTGGAGAATGGTATTAGAAACCAAGTTCTGGGAGCTATGTGTATAGATGTCAATTTTTACATAGTTACATTTTTCAAGCTTGTCCTGTATGGCTTTGCTTTTTGTATTTTACATAAGAAAGTACGGTAATTCTTCACTTAACATTGTCAATAGGTTCTTGGCCATTTAGACTTTGAGCAAAAAGCATATAAGGAAACCAATTTTTTCAATGTCAATGTTATAATGAAACTACGTTGAAGAAAAAGATGTTATTTGAAGACCTACTGTATGTCTTTCCTTTTCTGATAATATACTCAAATACTGTATTTCTTTTTTTTTTGAGTTGGAGTCTCACTCTGTTGCCCAGGTTGGAGTGCGGTGGCACACTCACGGCCACCACAGCCTTGACCCACTGGGCTCAGGCAATCCTTTCACCTCAGCCTTCCAAGTAGCTGGAACTACAGTTATGTGCCACCACGTCCTGCTAATTTTTTCTTTTATTATAGAGATGAGGTCTCACCAAGTTGCCCAGGCTGGTCTTGAACCACTGGGCTCAGGGCAATCCTCTTGCCACGACCTCCCAAAGTGCTGCGATTACAGACTTGAGCCACCGTGCCCAGCTTTATTTATTTTTTTTTTTTTTTTTTTTTGAGTTGGAGTCTCACTCTGTCGCCCAGACTGGAGTGCAGTGGCCACTCCCGGCCACCGCACCCTCGACCTGCTGGGCTCCAGCGATCCTTCCGCCTCAGCCTTCCGAGCAGCTGGAACTACAGGTGCGCGCTACCTCGCCTGGCTAATTTTTTGATTTATTGTAGAGATGAGGTCTCGCTCGCCCAGGCGGGTCTCGAACCCGCGGGCTCAGGCAATCCACTCACCTCAGCCTCCCAAAGGCGCGGGATTACAGGCTGAGCCAC
>CAUYQG010048324.1:0-10713 GCA_963574415.1 Tarsius wallacei
TCAATAATTTTGTCCTTCTTTATGTCTGTGTAATATTCCATTGTGTATATATAACACATTTTTTATCCAGTCCTCTATCAATGGGCAGCATGGCTGGTTCCATATTTTTGCTATTGTGAATGATGCTGCAATAAACATGCATGTGCAGGTATCTTTTTTGTAGAATGATTTGAGTTCCTCTGGGTATATTCCCAGTAGGGAGATTGCTGGGTCATATGGAAAGTCAGTTTCTAGTTGTTTTAGAAATCACCATACTGTTTTCAAGAGAGGTTGAAATCATTTGCATTCCCACCAGCGTTGTAGAAGTGTTCCCTTTTACCACATCCTTTCCAGCATCTGTTGTTGTTTGTTTTATTAATTGTGACCATTCTTACTGGGGTTAGGTGGTATCTCAAAGTGGTTTTGATTTGCATTTTTCTGATAATTAGTGAGGCTGAGCACTTTTTCATGTGTTTTTTGTTTACCCGTATATCTTCTTTTGAGAAGTGTTGATTCATGTCTTTTGCCCACTTTTTAGTGGGACTACTTGCTTTCTTTTTTTTCCTTTTGGCACCATTTGAGTTCCTAGTAGACCCTGGATGTTAGGCCTTTGTCAGATATACAGTTGGCAAATATTTTTTCCTACCTCTCTTAAAATTCTTTCACACTAACTTTTTATAGCTAGATGATTATATGCCTTGGAGATGACCTTTTAGAAATAAATCTTGTAAAGTTTCTTTGGGTTTCTAATATTTGGATGTTTAGATTTCTACCAAGATCAAGGAAGTTTTCCTCCATTATTCCCCAAATATGTTTTCCAAACCTCTTGCTTTCTCTTCTTTCTCAGGAATACTCATGATTCTTAGGTTTGGAAGTTTTGGATAATCCCACATTTTATGGAGATTTTATTCTGTTCTTTATCTTTTTTGTCTGATTGGATTAATTCAAAAGCCTTATGTCAAGTTCTGAGATCCTTTCTTCTGCTTGCTCTAATCTGCTGTTAAAACTTTCCACTGCATTTTGTACTTCCCTAAACGATACTTCCATTTCCATAATTTAAGTTTTTTGAAAAGATATTTTATTTTATTTTAAAGATGTTGAGTACAATTCAGGATTAGGTATACAAGTAGTCATCATCCAGGTAAAGTTTGGGTCTTGCTTTGTACCCCAGTTCACCTGGTTTGAGATCAGGTACTCTTATTGATACCATGTGGCTTTCCTCCTCCCTGGCAGTTTCTAGCTACTACCAAACCCTTTCTTACAGTATTATGGCAAATGTTCAGAGTCCACTTGTAAGTTGAAACATGTGGTACTCAGCTTTCTGTTTCTGTGATAAATCACTGTTCATTATAAACTCTAAATCCATCCAAGTTGCTGCAAAGTTCATAATTTTGTTCTTCTTTATGATTGTGTTATATTCCATCATGGACATATGCCACTTTAAAAAATCTGGTCCCATTTCAATTGACAGCACAGTTGGTTTGTTGTTTTTGTTATGGTAAATAGTGCTTCAATAAACATGCATGTGCAGGTATCTTTTTCAGAGCAATTTAAGTTCTTCCATGTATATTCCCAGATGGGGAATTGTTGGGTCATATTTCTAGGTCAATTTCTAGTTCCTTTAAAGGTTGCCACACTGTTTTCCATAGAGGTTGAACTAGTTGGCATTCCAACCAACAGTGTGGAAGCATTATCTTTTCTCTGCATTCTCGCCAGCACCTGTTGTTTTTGGTTTTACTATTGGACAGTTGCACTCTTATACACCAACAGCAAAGAAGCAGAGAACCAAATAAAAAGCACAATCCTACTCACAACAGACACACACACACACACACACACACACACACACAATACCTCAGCATCTTTCTAACCAGAGAGGTGAATGAGCTTTACAATGAAAATTACAAAGCACTGCTCAAAGAAGTCAAAAATGACACAGACAAATGAATCAAAGACCTAAATGCAAAACACCAAACTTTAACATTCTCAGAAAATGGAGGAGACACCCATATAGAAGTCAGAATAGGCAACCAATTTCTGATCATAACCCCAAAAGCCAATGTCATAAGAGATAAGATAGACAAGTGGGACCTCATCAAACTGAAAAGCTTCTGCAAAGCAAAAGAAACCATGAGAAGAGTGGGGAGACAGCCCACAGAATGGGAAAAAATATTTGCCAACTGCATATCTGACAATGGCATAACATTCAGGATTTACAAGGAACTCAAATGTGCCAAAAGGAAAAAAACAAACAGCCCCATTAAAAAGAGCAAAAGACATGAATAGACACTTCTCAAAAGAAGACACATGAGTAGCCAATAGATACATGAAAAAATGCTCAGCCTCACTAGTCATCAGAGAAATGCAAATCAAAACTACACTGACATACCATCTAACTCCAATTCTAGTTTTGTTTTGTTTTTAAGTTGTGTATCTTTTTGGATAATTTTTAAATTATGTCTTGAATGGTTTATTTAATTTCTTTTTAGTTGTTTTCAGTTTTCTCCTGAGGTTCATTGATCAGTTTTATCATCAATCTTTTGAATTATATTTTTGAAATTTCAAAAATTATTTTTTGGTAAGGTTAATTGCTGAAGAGTTGGTGTGGTCTTTTGGAGGAGTTGGAGAACTCTGGTTTTTCATATTGTCAGAGTTTTTGTTTTTACTTTTTTTCTCCTTTGGACTAAAAGTAGTTGTAGATGATTTATTCTTATTGGAGGTTGGGAGGGGGCTGATGTAGGTGCTATAGGACTCCCTTGGTTATATATAGCCTTGATGTGATGCTTTTCTCAATTCTACATTGTGGCAGCCTGTGCTGTGTACATGCACAGGTTCACAGTATCCTGGGTGGCCATAGTGACATCAAAAGTGTAGTTAGCTGGTGTTTGGGATCAGACCTTTCCCAAAGGTGAGGTCTTGTATCCAATGTGGTGGTCTGTGCTGTTGATTCCCAGTCAAGAGGTGGCCCTTTTGGGAGAAAGCCAGCTATGATGGTAGCCGTAGGGTTTCTCCTTGGCAAGTGTTGCTCTAAGGAAATGCCCACACAGAATAGGTCAAGCATGGAGCCCTGGGGATTTCCCAAGTTTTTTTTTTTTTTTTTTGGTTTTGAGCATTTCCAGGTAGTGCAGGCAGTGAAAGGAGCTGAAGCACCCAACAAATGTGCACTCCTAGCTGCCCCAGTGGGGATTAAGAGGGAGTTTAGGCCACTGTGGTAATGTTGTGCAGAGCAGGCACAGAAGAGTTCACAAGGGGAGTAAGAGGTTGCTATGACAATGCATGTTACCTGGCTTCCATCTTGGTCTCAGGAAATCTGTGATCTGAATGTTAAGTGCAGTTGGCTTCAGGGCCTCTTGTGTTTTCAGGCAACCCTGAAAAATTACTCCCAGCCAGGAGTTGTCTGCAGCTGCGGAGTTTACTCTTGGGGCCCATTCCCTTTCAAGCCAGTTGGAAAATAGCTGCTCCATTTTGCAGGAGTTGAGCTCCTGGGAAATGGCAGCCAGCACTGCTCAAGAATTTTTTCCTGTGCCACTCCATGGCAGAGCCTTACTTGGGTTAGACAGTTTCCTGTGAGGGACTAGGAACCCACAGTGCACAGGGGACCCTGCAGGATTATGGCAGGAACACAGAACTCCTGAATTCCTCTTATTCACCTTTCCCACTGCCAACCACTAGCTGTGGTTGACTGTGATGGTTCAGACAAAAATCTAGTCAGTTTGAACCAAGGTCAGTGGATTTTTTTATTCTTTTTTGCCCTAAGTGGATATTATCACTATGTGAAGACTTGTGGGGCATGCTTCTGGATATATTCCTCTTTGGGTGCTGAGGAAACTTTCTATGTTGGTTTATTTTATAGGAGAAACTCACTCTAGCTGCCCCTTGTCAACCATCTTAATCTTCCAATTGGAGATGAAAATTAAAAACACCATGAGAAACCACCTTTCACTGGTCAGGATGGCCATTATTGAAAAAAATAAAAAATAACAGTAGATGCTGGCATGGATGCAGAAAAAATAAAACACTTATACACTCTTGGTGAGTGTAAATTAATATAACTTCTGTAGAAAATGGCATGAAAATTTCTCAAACAACTGCAAGTATATCTACCATTTGTTCCAACAATCTCACTACTAAGCATCTACCCACAGAAACAGAGGTCATTATACTAAAAAGACACCTGCACTTGCATTTTAATCATAGCACAATTCACAATTGCAAAGATGTGTAATCAATCAAAATGCCCATTAGCTGATCAGTGGATAATAAAAATATGGTATATATACACCGTAGAATACTATTTAGCTACAAAAAAATGAAATAATGCCTTTTGCAGCAACTTGATGGAATTGGAGAACATCATCCTAAGTAACTCAGAAACAAAAAACCAACCACCACTTATAGATGAGAACTAAGCTAAAGATATGCAAAGTTATGGAGAATGGTATAATGGACACCAGAGACTGAGAAGGAGGAGGGAGGAAGGGTAAAAAAATTACCTGTCAGTGCACAGGGAAACCCACAGTGCACAGGGGACCCTGCACACTGTACACAGGTGGGGGTGATGAGTACCCTTAAAGCCCAAACAAAAACTATTTTTACTCCCCAAATCTATTGAAATTAAAAAATAGGTAAAAAATAAGCAGAAATGCCTATATGAATGTCAGATGAAGTAGACTTGAGAGCAAAGAAAATTACTAGGGCCACAAGAACATTATATAATGATTAAAAAATCAATTCAGCAAGAAAACATAGAATCATAAATGTATGTGCATCAAACAACAGAGTTTCAAAATACATAAAGGAAAAGTTAATGAAATTGTCAAAACAACAATAAACAAATTTTCAATTATAATTAAGCCTTTACCTATAACTCAATTGATTTATCCAGAAATATAAGGCTGGTTCAACATTCCAAAATCAATTATTATAATCCACTGTAGCAGCATACTAAAGAGGAACCATCATATAACTAAGCTAACTGATACACAAAAACATTTGACAACATCCAACATATATTTATGCTAAAAACTCTGAGCAAACAAGAAATAGAAAGGAACTTCCTCAACTTGACACAGAGTATCTGTAAAAAGTCTAAGACTCCTGGGAAGATGGCAGTAGAACCAGTTGGACTATGCAAGTTCCAGTGTGAATCAGAGAGTGTATGGAAAACTTTGTGTATGTGTCAGTAAGTGGGCATGTGAGTGACTAACTGAGTAGGTACTCAAAAGTAAGTGACCAGAACTCTCCTGGTGAAGTGGTCGGTGCTGCAGCTGCTCTGCTTGAACCCTAGTACTTCCCAGGGCACAGAAGCTGAGTGCCAGCTTACAAATCAGCAAAGCCCTTCTGGGGAAGAAGATGTTGGGAGTAACTGCAGGCTCCAGGATCTGTCTCACTACTACAGTGCCTGGCCAGACACTGGCAGCAGGGTCTGCAGGGGAAGCACAACAAGAGAACCCAAAGGCAGAGCCCCACTGGAGAAGAAGAATTAGGCACCCTGCCAACATCTTGAAAATTGGACAGGGAAGTGCTCTGGCTTGCTCACCACAGACTGACAGAACTGATTTCTGTGATGATGGGTTAACTATTAAGGGGTTGATTATGATCCAGAGGGAATAACCCAAAAGCACAAACTCCAGAGGTACGAGTACTGAGTCTTAGGCACCCTGTCCCCTACTCTGATTCAGCTGTGGGACAAAGGATGTGACCAGAAAAAGATGAGTAAGACCTCTGAAGAGATGAGTAGTGGGTCTGAGGCTGACCATACCCTCTCGTCCTCAGTAGTCCTCTTAAAATCAGACCCATATGGCTGGGGCAAGACGGAGAAGGATGAACCCAGGTGAAACCTGGACATCAGCCATGATAGGAGGATTCTACTCCAGAAAAAGCCTGAATAGGACACTCCCCACCAGTACTTGGGGAAGAGACAATCCTACACCTCTCCACTAGAGGGTTCCCCCTAAACATATGAGAGTGGGAGGGGAAGATTAAAGCCCCACCCACCTTCACCACCTCCTTCTCCTTCCCTGGGCAGGTCACTGGGGAGATTGTGCATTAGGCCACAGCTCTGCAGGAGACACAGAGGGGCTTGCCTGTTAGCAAAGGCGAGGAACAATTACAGGACCTGCCAAAAGAGGACAGGTTGTTTTATGGTTTTTTTTGTTTCTTTATTATTATTATTTTTTTCCTTTTTCCTTTGTGCACAGATGTGTATATGAGGATTTGATCAGGAAGCCCCCATCTTTCTTTCTTTCTTTTTTCATTTTTATTTATTTATTTTGTTTTCTGTTTTTGTGTGTATGTGAATGATTGAGTGTTCATCTTTCAGTTTTTTGTTTGTTTTGTTCTTCTCTTTTTTTTTAGTTTAATGTATGTGTGAATATATGTGTGAGGGTTCAATTTGAATTCCTCTTTATTCCCTTTTGTTGTGCTGTGTGTGTGTGTGTGTTTGATTTTCTGGTGTCTTCTATTTTTTCTTTTTTGTTTGTTTTGCTTTGTTTTTTTCCAGTTTCTTTTGGTTTAAGTTTGTGTGTGTGTGTGTGTGTGTGTGTGTGCGTAATTGATTATGTTTTGATTTATGCTTTTGTTTTCCTGTGCTTTTTAAAGTTTTAAAAAAATTTTTATCTGTCTTATTTTATTCTACTTTTATCTATTCTGCTCATGGCTGTTACTGTATCTTGGGCTCAGGGGATACACACACACCTATTGCATCATCATATAGAGTGGTGGTGAGGAGTAGGTATCAGGAAACCTATACCACAATCGTTGTGATTTGCAAGTAGTTTCTAAACCCTAGCTCCCCATCCTCTTCTTTATTTGACTTTCAAAACTACAAGCGACAGTAAAGCTTCCCACTCACAGCTTGTTTCAAAACAGAACAAATTCAGAGCCCTGATCAGGGAAGCATATAGAGCTAAGCAAAAATCAGAAGTGAAATTCTCTCCCACTGCCACTGAATAACAGAACTAAAGAGAAAAGAGATCTGTCACAAACAAGAAAAAGACAATGGAAGAACACAAGAAATTCTCAGTGTAACAAAGAGAAAATGCCTGAAAAATCAGACCTCAGAGCCAAAACAATGGAAGTCAACAACAACTGGCCCCAGAATACAGCATAAATTAGGAAATGGATGAAAAGAGTTGACTAAGACTCATGAAAGACAAGATGCAACACTGAAAGAAGTTGTAACAGTTATTATGGCCATTAAAAAACCATCTAGGATATAAATAACAAGATGACAAGCATGGAAAGCAAATTAATCAAGCAGAAGAAAGAATCTCAGAACTTGAAAACCAAAACATGGAATCAACTTGAACTGTAAAAAACATAGAAAGAAAACTCAGAAAGAAGGAACAAAGCCTCCAAGAGATGTGCAATTGTATCAAGAGGCCAAACCTACACTGATTGGTATCCCAGAAGAAGAAAGGGAAAGGGAAAGAGAGAACACCTTGGAACAAGTATTCCAGAAGATTATCCAAGAAAATTTTCCTCATCAAACCAGTGATTTGACTATCCAAACACAAGAGATACAGAGAACCCCTGCAAGACATCAAATGAGAAGACAAACTCCTAGACACATAGTAATTTGCCTACACAGAGTAGGTGCAAAAGGAAAAAATATCCTAAAGGCAGTAAGAGAGAAAGGGCAGACTATCTGCCGGGGAAAACTATTCAATTGACAGACTTACCAGCAGAAGCACTACAAGCAAGAAGGAACTGGAGTCCAATATTCAAAGTCCTCAAAGACAAACAATTTCAAACAAGAATTTCCTACCCAGCCCAGTTCAGCTTCATTAGTGATGGAGAATTAAAATCCTTCCCAGACATCCAATCCCTAAGAGATTATGCAGCTACCAGACAAGCTCTACAGGAGATGCTTAAAAAGATTTTACACAGAAGAAAAAAAAATGATGACCAAACACTTCCCAAGAGAACAGGAGGACACAGAATCAACAGAGAATAGATCATGACTGCAAACTTGAAAACACACATATACATCAACCCAAAAGTTGAAAGAAAACAAACAAGCAGACAAAAAACTTTATAAGAACCTAATGACAGGAATAAACAATCGCATTTCAATAATCAGCCTGAATGTGAAGGGACCAAATGCACCACTGAAAAGACACAGAATGGCAAACTGAATTTAAGAAATGACTGAATTATTTGCTGCTTCTAGGAAGCTCATCTCATTACAAGGGATGCATACAGATTCAAAGAAGAGGATGGAAAACAAGTTTCCAGGCAGATGAATCACAAAAGAAGGCAGGAGTCATGATCTTAATATCAGACAAAATAACATTTAAGCTATCAAAAAATTAAAAAGATATAAAAGGATACTACATAGTGATAAAAGTTTCAATCAATCAACAAGAAATATCCATCCTAAACATATATGCACCCAGCATAAAGCACCAGCATTTATAAAGCAACTACAGAGTAAACTAAAGAAAGATATTGACTCTAACATTACTATAACTGGGGACTTAAATATCCTGCTAACAACGTAAATATATCATTGGGGCAAAAAAAATCAGCAAAGAGATCCAGAACATCAACTTGACACTTGACCAAATGAACTTAATAGATACATACAGAGCACTTCACCCAACAACCACAGAATATACATTCTACTCATTACCACATGAAACATACTCCAAGATCAATCACATCCTCAGTCATAAGACGAGCATATAAAAATTTCATTAGATCAAAATACTGCCATGCACCTTCTCAGACCACAGTGGAATAAAAATAGATATCAACACCAATAAAATTCCCCCCAAACCCACAAAGACATAAAAACTAAACAGCATAATGCAGAACAATTACTGGGTCAACACAGAATTCAAAACAGAAATTAAAAGATTCCTGGAAACAAATGAAAAATAAGAAGCATCTTCCCAAACCTCTGGGATGACACGAAGTCCCTTCTAATAGGAGAATTTATATCTCTACAAACACACATCAAGAAAATGGAAAGATCACAAGTTAACAGCCTAACAAATCACCTAAGCGAGTTTGAAAGACAAGACCACCAAAACCCTAACTTTAGCAGAAAATTTCAGATCACCAAAGTAAAAGCCCAAATACAGGACATAGAAGGCAAAAATATCATAGAAAAAAATCAACAAAACAAAAATCTGGTTCTTTGAAAGAATAAGCAAGATTGATGGACCCTTATCCAGAATGACCAAGAAAAAAAGAGAAAAAGTCACAATAAACACAATCACAAATGCAAAAGATCAAATCACATCTGACCCTGAAGAAATACAAAACATTATCAGAGATTACTATGAACACCTGTATGGAAACAAATTTTATAACCTAAATGAAATGGAGGATGTTCTGACATCACACAAACTACAAAGGTTGAAACAAAAAGACATTGATACACTAAAAAGACCAATAACTACCCAAGAAATTGACTCTGTTAAAAGAAAACTACCTACCAAAAAAAATAATAAAGCCTTGGACGAGATGGCTTTCCAGCAGCAGAATCTACAAAACATACAAGGAGGAGCTGATACTAATCCTTTTGAAAGCATTCCAGGTAGTTGAGAAAGATGGAAATTTCGCCAATTCATTTTACAAAGCTAACATCACACTGATACCCAAATCAGGTGAAGATCCAACAGCAAAAAAGAACCACGGGCCAATATCACTAAAGAACATAGATTCAAAAATTCTCTACAAGATTCTAGCAAATTAGATCCAACAGCATATCTCACAAATCATCCACCATGACCTAGTAGACTTCATCTCCAGGATGCAGGGCTGGTTCAACATCTGTGAGACCATAAATGTAATTAAATTTATCAACATATGTAAAAAAAAGAACCATATGATTATATTATTAGATGGAGAGAAAGTCTTTGATACAATCCAACATTCCTTCTTGATAAAAACCCTTGTACACTTAGGTGTAGAAGGAACATACCTCAAAACAGTAAGCACCATCTACAATAAACCCACAGCCAGCATATTGCTAAATGGACAGAAAATGGAAGTATTTCCCATAAAAATTAGAACAAGACAAGGTTACCCACTGTCACCCTTCCTGTTCAACATTGTGCTGGAAGTCCTAGCAAAAGCAATTAGACAAGAGAACAAAATCAGGGGTATCCAAATAGAAAAAAAAGTTAGTTTTCCCTCTTTGTTGATGACATGATCCTGTACCTTGAAAATCCAAGAGAATCTGTCAAATACCTTCTTGCACTGATAAAGGGATTTTGCAAAATCTTGGGGCGCAAAATAAATGTGCAAAAGACAGTTGCATTTTTACACACCAACAACAAACAGGCAGAGAACCAAATGAAAAGCACAATCCCATTTGCAATAGCCACACACAAACAATGGAATACCTTGGATCTGCTAACCAGAGAAGTGAAAGACCTTTACAATGAAGACTACAAAATACTGCTTAAATCCAAGAAAACACAACAAATCTAAAAATATTCTATGCTCATGAATAGGAAGAATCAACATTGTTTTTTTTTTTTTTTTTGAGTTGGAGTCCCCCTCGATTGCCCAGACTGGAGTGCAGTGGCCGTCCCCGGCCACCGCAGCCTCGACCTGCTGGGCTCCGGCGATCCTTCTGCCTCAGCCTTCCGAGTAGCCGGAATTACAGGCGCGCGCTACCATGCCCGGCTAATTTTTTTGATTTATTGTAGAGATGAGGTTTCGCCTGCCCAGGCGGGTCTCGAACCCGCGGGCTCAGGCAATCCACTCACCTCAGCC
>CAUYQG010048326.1:0-13234 GCA_963574415.1 Tarsius wallacei
CATTAAGTTACCAACATCATTCTTCTCAGACCTGGAAATGACAATACAGAAATTCATATGGAAACATAAACGACCATGAATAGCCAAAACAATCCTTAGCAAAAGAAACAAAGCAGGAGGTATCACACTTCCAGACTTCAACTTTACTATAAGGCTACAGTAATCAAAACAGCCTGGTATTGGTACAAGATCAGGCACATAGACCAATGAAACAGGATGGAGATTCCAGAAGCAAATCCTCAATTCCTCAACCAACTCATCTTTGACAGAGCCTCCAACAAAAACCACTGGGGAGAAGAGAACATATTCAGCAAATGGTGCTGGGAAAACTGTCTGACCACATGCAGAAGATTGAAACAGGACCCCTATCTATCACCATACACAAAAATTAGCTCTAAATGGATCAAAGACCTAAATGTAAAACCTCAAACTATAAGAATCTTAGAAAATGCAGGCGACATGCTACTGGAAATTGGAACTGGCAACCGATTCCTATTCAGAACCCTAAAGGCCAATATCTCAAGAAATAAGATAGACAAGCGGGACCTCATCAAACAAATGAGCTTCTGCAAAACAAAAGAAACCATCAAGAGAGCAGGGAGACAGCACACAGAATGGGAAAAAATATTTGCCAACTGTATATCTGACAGAGGCCTAACATCTAGGATCTACAAGGAACCTAATGTGCCGAAAAGAAAAAAACAAACAGTCCCATTAAAAAGTGGGCAAAATGCATGAATAGACACTTCTCAAAAGAAGATATCTGGGCAGCCAACAGACACATGAAAAAGTGGTCAGCCTCACTCATCATCAGAAAAATGCAAATCAAAACCACATTGAGATACCACCTAACCACAGTAAGAATGGTCATCATTAATAAAACAAACAGCAACAGGTGCTGGTGAGGATGTGGAAAAAAAGGAACACTTCTACTCTGCTGTTGCAAAGGCAAACTAGTTCAACCTCTCTGGTAGACAGTGTGGTGATTTCTGAAAGAACTAGAAATTGACCTTCCATATGACCTAGCAAGTTCCCTATTGAGGATATACCTGGAGGAACTCAAGTCATTCTACAAAAAAGATACCTGTACACATATGTTTGTTGCAGCTTTATACACAATAGCAAAAACATGGAAACAACCATGTTGGCCATAGAAGCTTGACTAGATAAAACATGTGGTACATATACACAATGGAATATTACGCAGCCATAAAAAAAGACAAACACATGGACTTTGCAGCAACTTGGATGGATTTGGAGTTGATCATACTCAGTGATCTATCACAGAAACAAAGAATAGAGTACAATATGTTCTCACTCATAAGTGGGCCTTGAACAATTATAATACTATTAAAAAGAGATTGGCAGTATTGGGAAACTGTCAAGGAAGGGCGGTGGGATTGGCAATTGAGTGAAACTGCTAGTGGAGGGAGGGGCATACCTCAACAACAAGGGTACCTGCATAATCAACATTTGTATACCTAGTCTGAGTTTTACCTCACATCTTCATAATAAAAAAAATTATTTCAAAAAAAAATAATATTAGATTACTCAGCAGAAACCTTCCCATCCAGGAAAGAATGAGTTGCTATAGTCTAAGAGTTGTGAGAGAACAGAACTGTCAGCCAAGAGTTCTTTATATGGAATATCTAACCTTCAGAAATGCAGGAAAAATAAAGATCTTCACAGACATGTAAAAATAGAACATTCAGCACTACCAGACTGACCTTACAAGAAATGCTTAGAGAATACTACAAATGAAAATGAAAGAATGATAATTACTATCAAAAAAAACATACAGGTATAAAACTCACTAGAATAAGTAAATACATAATAAAACTTAGAATAACTCCATGCTGCAATGGTGCTATGTAAATCTTTCAATCCTCTAGTATGAAGATTTAACATCAAAGAGGTCAAAAACACCAAAAGTAGCAGTTAGTGGCTAAGGAAAGCACAAAAGTTAAAGATATAAATTATCACAAGGAAAATACAAATTGTGAGTGGAGGAAAAAGGTCTAGAGTATTTTCGTGTGACTAAAGTTAAGTTGATATCAGGTTAAGACAGTCTAATATAACTACAAGACTCTTTAAGTTAGCCCCATTACAACCACTAAAAAAGAACCTACTGCAGATGCACAAATGAGAAAGAGATAGAAAACAAAGCTTAGAGCCACAGAAAACCTCCAAAACAAAGAATCGAGAGGAAGGAAGAAGCAAAGAATCTAACACTATTAACAAAATGGCAAAAGTAAATATCTACCTATCAGTAATAATCCTGAATTTAAATAGATTAAATTCTCCAATTAAGATATATAGAGTGGCTAAATAGATAAAAACAAGACCTAGCTACATATAAGATACTTGCCTCACCATTAAAGACAAACATAAAATAAAATAAAAGATAGGGGGAAACTATTCTATACAAATGGAAACCAAAAGTGAGTAGGAATAACCATATTTATATAAGATAAAAAAGACTTTACTTCAAAATCTTTTAAAAGACAAAAAGAAAGTCATTATATAAAAAGGATAAATACAACAAGAGGGTATAATAATTTTAAATACTTGTGTACCAAATACTGGAGTATCTAAATATATAAAGCAAATATTATTAGATCTAAAGAGAGAGTTAGACCAAAATACAGTAATAGAAGGGTATTTCAATACCCTACATTCAACAATGGGCAGATCATCAAGTCAAAAAAAAATCAACATGGAAATATTGGATTTGAACTACACCAGAGGCCAATGGATCTAACACACATTAACAGAACACATCAACCAACAGCTAGAGAATAAACATTTTTCTCACTGTACATGAAATATTTACTAGGGTAGAGCATATGTTAGGCCACAAAACAAACTTTAACAAATTTAAGAAGACAGATATAATGTAAAGTATCTTTAAAGGTCACAGTGGTACAAAACAAGATATCAATAAGAAATACTTTAGAAACCAAACAAACATGAAAATTATAACATCTTCTAAATAACCAATAAGTCAATGAGAACATTTTAAAATAGCTTAAGGTAAATAAGAATGGAAAAAAAGATTGGCAGGAGCCAATCAGACTGTGCAAGTCTCTGTGTAAGTGTATGCATGAAATTTCATGCTTGTCTGTTTGTAAATGGATGTGTGAGTGACTCCCAAGTGAGAGGGAACTTGGGAGCCTGTGACCAGGGAATTCCTGGTGAAATGGCTGGTGCCAGCAGCTGCTCTGCTTAGAACCTACCATTTCCCAGGATGCAGAAGCCAAGCACGATTTTATAAAATCAACAAACCCTTCCCGAGTAGAAACTGCTGGGAGTGATGGCCATTGCCAGACTGCCTGACCACGGCAGCGCCAGGCTCAACACTGGCTACAAGGCCTCCCCAACCACCCCCTGCTCCCCCACTGGACACATGCCAGGGAGATTGTGTAAGAGCCCACAGCCCCACAGTAGACTACAGGTAGGCTTCCTCAGGAGCAGTTGAGAGGAATAATTATACAACCTGCCAAAAGAGAGTGATAAGTGCCAATAAATTATTTTGTATTTTTTCTTTTTTTTTTTTTTTGGTTTAATGTGTGTATGGATGTGCTTGTGAGGGACTGATTTGTATTCCCCCCTTTTTAAAATTGTCGTTCTTTTTTATTATTATTATTCTTTTGTTTTGAATTAGTGTGCTTGTGTGAATGTGTGCGTGAGGCTTCGATTTGCATTCCTGGCCCTTTTTCTTTCCTTCTTTTTTTGTTTTGTTTTGTTTGTTTCTTTTGTTTTGGTTTAGTGTGTGTGAATCTGTATGTGAGGGTTTGATTTACATTTTTCCCCCCTTTTTTAATTTTCTTCTTTCATTTGTGTGTGTATTTGTATTTTCTTTTCTGTTGGTTTTGATTTTTTTTGTTTTCTTTTTGAATTTTGTTTTTTGTTTTTTGTTCTTGTTTTTGTTTTGCTGTGGTTTATTTTATTTTTTATTTTTTCTCTCTGTTCTATTTTATTTTACTTTTCTCTGTTATTCTCATCACTGTTATTTCATTGTAGACTCAGGAGATACACACACATACCCATTGCACTGACATATAGAGTTGTGGTGGAAAGTGGTCTCAAGGGGCCCACACACCAGTCAGTGAACACTGTAACTTGCAACTCATTTCTGAAAGCTAACTCCCCACCCTTCACTTTATTTGACTCCCAAAATTATAAGAAATAGCAAATCTTCCCACCCCTAGTCCTATGTCAAAACAGAACAAATTTGGAGACTGATCAGGGCAGAATAGAGGGGTAAGCAAAAAACAGAAGTGAGGACCCCACCCACTACAACTGAAAAATAAAATCAAAGAGAAAAGAAAGAGATCTGTCACAAATGAAGAAAAATCAATGGAATAGCACAGGTAATTTCTAGTGTGTCAAAGAGGCAGCATCTGAAAAATCAGAGCCAAAACAGTGGAAATCACCAATGATTGGCCCCAAAATACAAAAGGAATTAGAGAATGGAAAGAAAGAGTGAATAAGACTCAAGAAAGACAAAATGGACTTAATAGATACCTACACAACACTCCATCCAACAACCACAGAATATGCATTCTACTCATTACCACATGGAACATACTCCAAGATTGACCACATTCTCAACCATAAATCAAGAATAAACAAATTCCATAAGATCAGAATACTACCATGCAACTTCTCAGACCACAGTGGAATAAAAATATATCAACACCTACAAAATTCCCCAATACACACAAAGACATGGACACTAAACAGCACAATGCTGAACAACTACTAGGTCAACACAGAAATAAAAACAGAAATTAAAAGATTCTTGGAAACAAATAAAAACAAAGACACATCTTACCAAGCCCTCTGGGACGCCATGAAAGAGGCAGTAAGAGGAGAATTTGTAACTCTAGGAATACACATCAAGAGAATGAAAGATCAGAGCATAACAAAACACTTATGGGAGGTGGAAATACAAGACCAACAAAACCCTAATTTCAGCAGAGAATCCAGATCACCAAAGTAAAAGTCCAAATATGAGACATACAAGAAAAAATACCATCGAAAAAATATCAAGGAAACAAAAGCCAGGGCTTTGAAAGGAGAAACAAGACTGATGGACCACTAAACAGACTGACCAAGAAAAAGAGACAGAAAGCTCAAATAAATACAATCACAAATGCAACAGATCAAATCACAGCCAATGCCAAAGAAATTTAAAAAAAAAAAAATTCAGGGGACTTCCAGCAAGATGGCACCGGGGCAGCATGGTCCATGAGATCCTCCGCTGAAAAGAACACTCATAAAGACCCTAGCTCTCTCCCATCGGCTGCAGCTCCCATCTTCGGCAGCCTGCTCTTCACAAGGAGCTCAGCCGCTGCCCCCACTGCTCAAAATCACCACAGTCTGGGCTGCTGCTGTGGCCACGGATGCCACCGCAGCTGGAGTCATTGCCCGCCCAAGCCTGAGGCGACCCACGATTGTGAAGCCCCGGCAAGCAGGATCTACTGAGATCGCCACTGTCATGGCTGCTGCTGCCACTGCCAAGTCACGCACCTCACACGGAGCCAGGCTTGTGGAGCTCCCCCCGTGTTCGGGGAGGTGGCCCACGAATACCATTGCCAGCTCCCTCCCTGAGTGACCTCGGAACTGAAGGCTTCAGGAGCTGGAGGGGTGAGATAGCACCACCTGGTGGGGAGCCAAGGTAACAACATCAAAACAGGAATGACAGATGCTTTTTTCCCCTTGATAAATAGACAAGGCCAGAGCTCAGTAATAGACTGGACAGGGGGCCCATATCTGAACTGTTCTTTACAGCAGGTCAGGGGTAACTGAACCAAACTGTGAACAATTCTACCAGCCTGCAAAGACAGCTAGAAATCAGAAGTGAAAGGACATTGGACTTAAAAGGAAAGTCTCAGAGTATGCTTGGTAGGTTCTGTTAGTTTACTAACTTTAATCTATTCCTTTTCTTTATTATTATTATTATTATTATTATTATTATTATTATTATTTTGCTCCTATTTCTCTGTAAACCCCATCTTTGTATAGAGGAATAGCACACTAATAAGGAGATAGGTTAGCTTGTACGTTAGCATCATTGTATGCTTTAGTTTTTATATGGTTGTTGGTTAGTTTTTAGTCATTCTGGGGGCTCTTCATTGTTTGTGTTCTGAAATCTGTTTTCTCAGTGTCTGACCTCCCAGGGGTCTGCGTGAGCCCTATATTCTTTTTTTGGTTTTTCTTCATTTGTGCAGATTTTTCCTCTCTACTTTTCCCTTCCCTCCACTTCCCCGTCTCTTTAATTCTGTTATTCAGGGGTGGAGGGGTTGCTTTTACTTCTGTTTGTTCAATCTCCTATTCTTCCTAATGCATTTCCTCCTGCTTTGTTCAGTTCTGGAGTTGGTTATAGGTTGAGGGCAGTCCTTTTTGCAGTTTTTTGAGATTTAATTAAGGGGGGGCTATGATTCAAAATCTCTCTGCAGATCCTGGTATCCACCAGCAGGTGTATGGATTGTCTGAAACCCACTGCCCATTGCCTTGGAGTCTGTCCATGCAGTGGGGTTGTAGGTTTACTCCCTGAAAGTAATATGCAGGTTAACAGAGGGAAGAGAGAGAGGAGTGAGAGGGAAAACAGATGAGTGCACTGAATAGCAGGTAAAAAGAGACACAAACAATGAAGAGCCCCCAGAATGACTGGTCACATGCAACAAACCCAGATATCAACACATTAATAGAGAGAATTAAAAAATTGAGGAGAAATAAGAGGAAAATAGGAAGGAGCTGATGACAGAAATAACAGCAGTAAAGAATACTGTGATGGAAATAAATAGCAAACTAATAAGCATGGAAAGCAGAATTAGTCAAGCAGAAGAAAGAATCTCAGAGTTTGAAAACCAAAACACAGAACTAACACAAACTGTCAAAAAACATACAAAAGAAGCTTAAAAAAAACAGAACAAAACCTTCAAGAGATGAATGATTACTTCAGAGATGCAATCTAAGAGTAATTGGCCTTCCCGAGGCAGAGAGAGAGTCAGAGGCCACACTGGGACCAACATTTCATGAAATCATTCAAGAAAACTTCCCCCATCTCATCAGTGATGCAAAAATTCAAACACAAGAGATTCAGAGAACCCCTGCAAGACAACAAATGAGAAGACCAACTCTCAGACACATAATAATTCACCTAAACAAAGTAGGTATAAAAGAAAAAATATGTGTTCTCACTTGTAAGCAGACCATGAACATTTTCCATAATACTATAAGAAAGGGGTTGACAGTAGAAGGAAACTGCCAGGGGAGCAATGGTGGACAGATAACCTCAATAAGCATATCTGATCTCAAACCAGGCAAAATGGGGACCTAAGGTAGGCCGAAACTTTACCAGTATTATGCCCACTTGCATACCTAATCCTGAATTGTATCCCACATCTCTAAAATGAAATAAATTTAAAAATAAAACAAAATATTGCTCTAACAAACAGTCATGCATAGTCACTTCTCGAAAGAAGTTATATGGGCAGTCAACAAACACATGAAAAAGTGCTCAGCTTTACTAATCATCAGAGAAATGCAAATCAAAACCACATTTGGATACCACCTAACCCCAGTAAGAATGACCATCATTAATAAAACAAACAGATGCTGGCAAGGAAGCAGAGAAAAGGGAATGCTACTACACTTCTGGTGAGAATGCAGACTATTTCAGCCTCTATGGAAAACAGTGTGGCAATTTCTAAAAGAGTCAGAAAATGACCTTCCATATGACCCAGCAGTCCCCCTACTGGGAATATACCCAGAGAAACTCAAATCTTTCTACAAAAAAGATACCTGTATATGCATGTTTATTGCAGATTCACAACAGTAAAAACATGGAACCAACCATACTGCCCATTGAAACTGGAATGGATTTTTTTAAGTGTGGTACATATACACGATGGAATGTTATGCAGTCATAAAAAAGAACAAAATTATGGACTTCGCGGCAACTTGGATGGATTTAGAGTCTATAATACTCAGTCATCTAACACAGAAATAACAAAATGAGTTCCATATGTTCTCAGTCATAAGCAGACCCTGAACATATAACATAATACTATAAGAAAGGAATTGCAATAGTAGGGTACTGCCAGGGGAAGTGTGGTGACAAAACATCAATGAGGGTACTTGATCTCAAGCCAGGCAAAGCGGGGACAAAACAGCAGCCCAAACTTTATCTTCACAATGACCACTTGTTTACCTAATCCTGAATTGGACTCCACATCTTTAAATTTTTTTTCAAATGGGCAAAACACGTGAGCAGACACTTCTCAAAAGAAGATATACTAGCAGCCAACAAACACATGAAAAGATGCTCAGCCTCACTAATCATCAGAGAAATCCAAATCAAAACCACATTGAGATACCCCCTAACTCCAATGAAAATGGCCATCATTAATAAAACAAAAATAGTAGATGCTGGCAAGGATGCAGAGAAAAGGGAATGCTTCTACACAGATGATTGGAGTGCAAACTAATTCAATCTCTATGGAAAACAGTGTGGTGATTTCTAAAAGAACTAGAATTTAACCTTACATAAGATTCAGCAATCCCCTTTCTTGGAATATACCCAGAAGAACTCAAGTTATTCTACAAAAAAACAAGGTTGTGGTGGTTGTGAGCATGCCACTGAACTCCAGCCTGCGCTACAGAGTGAGATTCTGACTAAAAAAAAAAAAATATGGTACATATACACAACAAAATATTCTGCTGCCATAAAGAAGGACAAAATTGTTGACTTTGCAGCAACCTGGAAGGATTTGGAGTCTATCATACTAAGTGATTTATCACAGAATCAAAGATCTGAGTACCACCTGTTCTCACTCATAAGTGAAACCTGAACACCTATCATAATACTACAAAAAAAGGTTTGGCATTAGCGCACTGCCAGGGATAGAGGGGGCACATAACATCAATAAGGGTGCCTGATCTTTATCCATGTAAAATGAGTCTAATGGGAGGCCTAAATCTTCACCTATACCTAAACCACTAATGTACACAATTATGACTTGTACCCCACAACTTTACAATTAAATTAAATTAAATTAAACTTTTAAAACGATAATAAGAATGGAAACACACATACCAAAACCTATGAAACATATCAGAAAATTGGGTCAGGAAGATGGCTGCTGAGCCAGTCGGACTATGCAAGTCCCAGTGTGAGTGAGTGTATGGAAAGTTTTGTGCACTTGCTGGTGAGCGAGTGGGCGTGTGAGTGACTGACTGAGTGAGGGCTAGGGAGCTAGGGCCAGGGCTCTCCTGGTGCAACAGCTGGTGCCACAGCTGCTGGGCTTTGACCCTAGCGATACCCAGGACACAGAAGCCGAGTGCCATTTTCTTTTTCTTTCTTTCTTTCTTTTTTTTTTAAAAACAACAAACCCTCCATGGGAAGAAAATGCTGGGAGAGACTTGTCTAAGTGGGGGCTCGTGAGCAAGTGGCCAGGCCCCTGGTACAACAGCTGGTGCTGCAACTTCTCTGCTTCATCCCTGGCTCTTCCCAGGTCACAGAAGTTGGGTGCCATTATTTTTTTTTAAGCGGACAAAAGTTTTTCTGCAAAAAAGAGAGGAGGAGAAACCATTACCCCAGGCTCTCCCTCACCATCGCAGCAGGAGAGAGACTGATGGCTCCTGGCTTTGCCTCACCACTTTAGTGCTTGGCAGAGCACTGGCAGCAGGGGCTGCAGAGGGAGTCCAGAGGCAAAGTCCCATGAAAGAGGACAAGAGAGGCACCCCACCACCATCTTCATGGTGGGGCAGGAAAGTGCTCCGACATGCTCACCATGGAGCAACAGACCCAATCTCTGTGACTGGTGGATCAACTACTCAGGGATTGATTGTGACCCAGAGGATAAATCCTGAAAGCACAAACATCAGAGAAACCTGATGAGTGCTGAGTTCCAGAAGCCCCACCCCCTACCCTGATGCAGCCTCAGAACAAAAGGTGTGGCCAGAAAAGGAGGAGGAAGAACTCCAAAGAGATCAGTGGTGAGTCTGGGACTGACCCAAACCCCCTCCTCCCCAAAAATCCTCTGAACGTTAGACCCACACAGCTGGGCCACGACTGAGAGGGACAAACTCAAGTGAAGCCTGGAAATCAGTCACAATAGGAGAACTCCATTCCAGGATAGGCCTAGCTGGGGCACACTCCCTCCGCCCCCCAAGCCAAGCACATACCTGGGGAAGAGATAATCCCATACTTTCCCATCAGAGGAGAGAGGAGATCTCCCTGGAGGAGATCTCCCTGACCATAGGAGAGTGGGAGAAGAGGACTGCAGCCCCACCCACCTCTACTGCCCCTCCACCTTCCCTGCTTCCAACACTGAGGAGAGAGTGAAAGAGGTAGCTCTGCAGGAGAGACCTGATTAGAAGAACAATTACAGAACCTGCCACAAGAGGGCAGGTTGTTTTTTAATTTTCAATTTTTTTTAATATTTAAAAAAAATTTTTGACTGCTTGTTTGCTAGTTCATCTATTTTTAAAATATTTTTCCTCTGTGCACAAATGTGTATGTGAGGGTTTGACCTGCATCCCCCCCAAATTTTTTTCTTTTCTTTTTCTATTTCTTTCTTTTATTTGTCATTTTCTGTTTCATGTGTATGTGAATGATTGAGTGTTCATCTTTCAATTTTTTTTATTGTTGTTGGGAGTTTTTTTTTTCCCCTTTTGTTATTCTGAGTTTTTTTTAAATTTTCATTTCTTATTGTTTAAGGTGTGTGTCAATATATGTGTGAGGGTTCAACCTGAATTCCTTTTTTCCCCTGCTCCAGTCTTTCTGTTTTTCTTCTCTATTCACTTTGTGCTAGGCATGTGTGTGTGTTTAGTTTTCTTGTTTTTTTGTTGTTGTTGTCTGTTTTGTTTCACTTTATTGTTATTCCAGTTTTGTTTTGGGGTGTGTGTGTGTGTGTGTGTGTGTGTGTGTGTGTTTTCAATTGTTTTTTCCATTGGTTTCTGCTTTGCATTGTCATATAGAATGGTGGTGGGAAGTAGGTCTCAGGGAACATGTACCACAATAAGTGAACATTGTAATTTGCAAGTAGTTTCTGAATCCTAGTGCCCCATCCCTTCCTTTATTCAAAATTCAAAAACTATGAGAGAAAGCAAAGCTTCCTATTCACCATCCTATTTCAAAATAGAACAAATCCGGAGCCCAGATCAGGGAAGTAAAGAGAACTGAGCAAACATCAGAAGGGAAAACCTCTCCCACTGAACACTGAATAGCAGAACTAAAGAGAAAAATAAGAGAACTTTCACAAATGAGGAAAACCAAAGGAAGACCTCAGGCAATTTCAAGTGTACCAAAGACAAAACTGAAAAATCAGACCTTGGTGCCCAAACAATGGAAGTCACCAACGACTGGCCCCATATATGACAGGGATTAGGAAATGGATGGAAAGAGTGAATAAGACTCAAGAAAGACAAGATGCAACACTGAAAGAACTTGTAACAGAGATTTTGGCAATAAAATATTTCATCCAGGAAATACATAACAAATGACAAGCACGGAAAGCAAAAATAATCTAGCTGAAGAAAGAATCTCGGAACTTGAAGACAAGAACATGGAATTAACCAGATACAAGACATGTGTGATTATATCAACAGGGCAAACATACACCTGACTGGTATCCCAGAATAAAGGGAAACGGAGAACAACTTGGAGCAAGTATTACAGGCGGTAATCCAAGAAAACGCTCCCCATCTCACCAGAGATATTACCAGCCAAGCACAAGAGATACAGAGAACCCCCACAAGACATCAAATATGAAGACCAATCCCTAGACATGTAATAATTCGCCTACACAAAGAAGGCACAAAAGAAAAAAATCATAAAGGCAGCAAGAGAGAAAGGTCAGACTACCTACCGGGGAAAACCAATCAGAATAGCAGCAGACCTATTGGCAGAAACACTACATGCAAGAAGGGACATGCAAAGATAAACAACTTCAACTAAGAATTTCCTATCCAGCCAAGCACAGCTTCATCAGTGATGGAGAACTAAAATCCTTCCCATACATCCAGTCCCTAAGAGATTATGCAGCTTCCAGACCAGCTCTACAGGAGAAACTTAAAAAGGTATTAAGCACAGAAGAAAGAAAGAAAAAAAAAATGACCACACACTTCCCAAGAGAACAGCAGAGCACAGAATCAACCAAGAATACAGTGCAACAAGAAACTTGAAAACATACACATACATCAACCTCAAAACCAAAAGAAAATGAGCAAACAATGAAAAAATTTTATAAGAACCTCATGACAGTGATAAACAATCACATATCAATAATCAACCTGAATGTGAACAGACTAAATGCACCACTGAAAAGACACAGAATGGCAAACTGGATAAGAAACCATGACCCAATTATTTGCTGCATCCAGGAGACTCATCTCACTACAAGGGACACACACAGACTCAAAATTAAAGGATGGAAAATGAATTTCCAGGCAAATGGATCACAAAAGAAGGAAGGAGTTGCAATCTTAATGTCAGACAAAACAACTTTTAAGCTATCAAAAATTTAAAAAGATGCAAAAGGACACTACATAATGATAAAAGGTTCAATCCTTCAACAAGAAATATACATCCTAAACATATATGCACCCAACACAGGAGCACCAGCACTTATAAAGCAACTGCTAAGTAAACTAAATAAAGATATTGACTCTAACCCTATTATAGCAGGGGACTTGAGTATCCCACTGACACTCCTAGATAGATCATCAAGGCAAAATATCAATAAGGAGATCCAGAACCTGAACTTGACACTCAACCAAATGGACTTAATAGATACCTACAGATTATTTCACCTAACAAGCATAGAATATACATTCTACTCATCATCACATGAAATGTATTTCAAGATAGATCACATGCTTGGCCATAAATGAAGCATAAACAAATTCCATAAGGTTGAAATCTTGCCATGCACATTCTCAGACCACAGTGGAATAAAAATAAATTTCAACACCAACAAAATTTCCCCAAAGCCCACAAAGACATGGACACTAAACAGCATGATGCTGAACAATGACTGGGTCAACACTGAAATCAAAGCAGAAATTAAAAGATTCCTGGAAACAAATGAAGATGAAGAAACATCTTACCAAAACCTCTGGGATGGCCTGAAAACAGTTCTAAGAGGGGAATTTATAATTCTACGAGCACACATCAAGAAAACGGAAAGATCACAAGTCGAGAGCCTAACAAATCACCTAA
>CAUYQG010048329.1:0-127256 GCA_963574415.1 Tarsius wallacei
GCAGCTATAAAAAAGAACAAAATCATGAATTTCGCAGCAACCTGGATGGAACTAGAGTCTATAATACTGAGTGATCTTTCACAGCAACAAAGATCTGAGTATTACATGTTCTCACTCATATAGTGGACCTTGAACATCTATCATAATACTATAAGAAAAGGATTGACAATGGTGGGAATCTATGGGGGGGGCAGGGAGGGTAAGGGTGGTTGGATTAACGGTAGTCAATATCTATCTGGGGATGGGGGACACCCCTTATCAACAAGGGTGCCTGAATGATACATACTTGTATACCTAACCCTTAACTGTACCCCACAATTTTAAAATAAAAAATATGTTTAAAAAAAGAAAAATAAAGATAACCATATAAAAATAAGGAAGAACCATGACCTTACACATCTACTGTTAGTTTTTTCATATTTTTCCAGCACAGTTTTTACATTATTTTAATCATTCTCTAAGTTCAATTTTGCAGTCTGCTCTTACATATAATTATTAAACGATTTTTCTACATTAGCATATAGTCTTCACAAACATATCTGATGATTGCATAATATTCCATGTCATAGAAATTTAAAAACATACACAACTGTAGTTATTAATATTTTGCTATTTTAAGCAATTCCATAAATGAATATTGTTGCATGCAGTGATCAAAGTCAAGAACATGTTGATGTTCCTTGATATAAGCTACCCCATTGTTCTTCAAAAGCAATTCTTAAAAACATCACTCATCCTGACTGTACAAACTCTTAACCATAACTTTAAATTATAGCATGGTTGACAAGTGACAAATGCAACACACAATATGAGTTTTGTCCTGTGATTTACCTACATCAGATCCGGGGCCTATATAGTCCAACTGGTCTTGATAGATATTCTTTTCAATTCATTTGCCCAAAGCTATATGTTAGGCATTTTGGAAACAGTTGGGGAAATCTTACTGCGGACTTGATAAGAGAAGAAAGTTTCCATTCTATGTTTCTCATGAATCACAATAGGAAAAACCTTTAATTCTCAGGGAACAACCATCATCTTCTATTGATACATTAAAACAAATACCAGAATATGCAAACTTAAGTCATTCTACACTGCAGGAATACTTAACTCTGTATCACCAAAACAACACATAATCCTCTGTGGAAATTACATTTTATTCTTAAGGTATTCATCTTCTCAATGGCTAACAAAAAGCCAAAGAAAATTTCCTCTGAGGAACAACCCTTCACAGAAACAAGGTTTACTGGTTACTTTACATGCCATCTGTATTCATTTTCTAAGGCTGTCATAAATGACCACAAACTCCTTGAACTTTAGCTGTTTTTATTTTCCAGAATCTCTCAATGTCTCCCCAGTTCAGGGTTTCTCTTGGACTATGTCTCAGTCTCCCCACGGAGGCCTGGAAATCCTCTCAAGAGGGCTCAGCTCACTTGCTTTGTTAGGGGTCACTATTCTTCACTGCCTTATGTCTAGTACCTTGAACATTGTTGTTTCATATATTTTTGCCTATTTTGTTGTTTCAGGTATGAGAGTAACGGGGTCACTTTGGGGATATCCATTAAATATCCCAAAGTAACTACAATGGATTCATAGCTGAATGTCTTTCAAGATAAGTAAAAATTAAGCATTATAAGGATTCAGATTTTAGAGGGGGCTAGACCTTGGGTCAGGCTTTATGGTGGAGGCAGATTTTGGACTTATAAACAGGACATACAAGGTAGAGGAAACAGAAGCACAAAGTCAGAGACCATTCAGCAGAGGGGTAAGCCTGGATGAACGTGAGCCTTACAGTATAGATAGTTTTGTGAAAATGTTTTCAGGAATAAGTCTATATATTTCATTATTTATATTAGGGTGTATTCTTGTTTTAAGGATGTGATGGTCTATTTTTACATTTCAAACAAAAATCCTTTATGGACTACTCATGCTACACTATGCAATTATGCTGCCTTCTGTTCCAATTTATTCATTCATTCATCAAGAAGGACTTACTGAACACCCGTTGATGTTCTAGGTACATAAGCTACATTGGTGAGCAAAGACCCTAATCCTGTGGAACTTATGACTAGGACAAGCAGTCAGCAGGAGAGTGCAGGGAGACAATAATAATTATAATCGTGATATGGTCAGACTGCTCCCACACACCTTCATTATTAAGACATCATGATTTTCTTCTTTTTTTTTTTTTTTTTGAGCCAGAGCCTCACTCTGTTGCCCAGGCTGAAGTGGCACACTCATGGCCACCACAGCCTCAACCTGCTGGGCTCAGACGATTCTTCCCCTTCAGCCTCCCAAGTAGCTGAAACCATAGGCACGTGGCATCCCACACAGCTAATTTTTTTTGGTTTATTGTAGAGAGGAGGTCTCACCATGTTGCCCAGGCTGGTCTCGATCCCCTGTGCTCAGGTAATCCTTAATGACTTTCTCTTAAACCCATAAGGTAAGTGGTTTAACTTCCTGAGTGACTGATATACCAGCCTGTTTCTTGCACAGGTGCCCTGAGGGGGTAGAGTTATTTTTAAACAGTAATAAAAATACACTGCACATTCTAGGCCTATGTTTAGAACTCAAAAGTAGCTTTATGTTATACTGCAGATGAGTGTGGCTTTATGAGCAAATCAATAGGTTGTACTAATTGGTAGGTATGTTATGGCTGAAAGAAGCATGTAACTTCACTCTGGACATTAAACTGCACTGGCCTCAAACTTTGAAATTGCTGAACATTTAGTAACAGGATTTTTTTCCCCTCTGTCTCTTGAAGTTACACCACTAGCTAGCAAACAATGCCCGTGGCTACCAATACAATATGCAGAAAAGAAGCGCCTACCTTACCTGGGTTATGTGGCCACTTCTTTGGACTGAAAATCTCAGGGAAACAGAGAGGGATATTCTTGGAGATCTGTGAGTTTTAGCAAAACTTTTGATATAACTTTTTGTGTTTTTTCATTTCTATGATAATCATGAGAAACAGATGCCCATGCATTTGGGATGGTGGACATGGTGTCCCATAATGCATCCTTCCTGGGGCAGTGTCCACACTCTGTTCATTCATGCTGCATGAGTGCAGACTGCAGTGTGAAGGGGTCTCTGGGGTCATGCATTTCTGGGGTCCTGCGTGTTGTTACTACCTTAAACAGACTACTGTCACAAAGTTTTAGTTCTGCATTTGCATTTCATTCACTCATTCTACAAACGACTGTGGCAACATCATTTTAAGATCTGGGTGTTCAGGTTTGTATTCCTTAACAGTGTTTTTGGCTGATGTAACAGAAAACCCAAATAACAGCGAATTAACCAAACAGGGGGTTTCTTTTTCTCACATGACAAGAAGTTCAGAGTCTGGGGCTCACACAACTGTTCAAGGAAATGAGCAAAGTCCAGGCTCCTTGCCTCTGGTACTGTGTGCAGCATTTACTCCCAGGGCTGCAGCATCTCCAGGGGGGAGGAAGGGCAGAGGGAAGGGCAAGAGTCTGCTTTCTTTAAAGAGTATTTTTCTGAAATGCCACTCAGCTACTTCTGCCTAGGGCTCACATCTTGGCCACCCCAGCTGCAAAGGAGCTGGGCCCATGTGAATTTCAACTGGGCATATTGACATCCCAAACACACTTTGGGGTCTGTTGGGAAGAGGGACAGAGAGGGGCGCAAGGAAGAGAGCATCTTGAGTGGCCAACTCAAAATGAAGTGTCTGCCACAGTATCGAACAAGGTAGATGAGATATCTGCCCTCCCAGCAGTGGACACGACGGGAGAGAGAGGTGGTAAATATTATTGTTGTTGACATTTCTCTCCTACCAGATTAATGTCTGGTTATATCCTGATTAACTCAATCATGTTCATTATGTTCCCCTTGCTTTTCCCCAGCATTAATTCTAAAGCCCTGTGATTTTGCTTAAGCTATCTTGGAGCTTCCATTTCCTCATCTAGAAAATGAGTTATAATACCTACTTCACAGTTATAATAATAAAATCAGCTAACAAGCACAAGGATTTAGAGCAGTGCATGGCATACTTCAAGGCACTTTTCCTATGGGGGAACAGGTTAAGAGCATAGGCTCTGAGTTGAGACTCCCAGGGTTTGAATTCCAGCTAAATATTTCCACATTTCAAAGGCTCTTTTCTCGTACAATAAGCATGAAAAGTTTCTTTTCGAGACCCGCAGTGCCCTTCTGCTGAGTAACAGTCAAGTTATGACAAGTCCAGGTGCCCCCAGAGGATTCAGAACAGGGATACAGGCCTATTTCTCCTCATTTTCAATGCCTCTCTGAACGGCAATTAGCCTGAAATGAGAACAGTGGCACCTGCTGGCTACACTCAGAAACCGCAAGCTTCTCCATTCCTGTGAAAATTTCAGAAATACGAACTCATCCCAAACGTATGCTCAGAAACACAAATCGTAAGAGTTTTGAAACACTTAGTGACACACATAGTAATAACATCTCTGACCACGAAAGATGCCAAACACAAGATTAAACGATAAAAGGCAGGTGGAGAGAAACATGTTTGCAACCGTTTCTAGCAGGCTTTCTCGTGAATATTCTTCTGTGGAAGGAATATTTAACATATTCTGTGGGGGAATATATTAAATGTTTGGGAAGGAAAAAAAAATCTGTCAATCTTTTCTTTTATGCCTTCTGAGTTTTGTTTTGCAGGAAAGTTTTTTTCCAGCTCAAGATTATTAGTTCCAAATTGTTCACTGTTTGGTTTGGCTAGATTTTCAAGCCCATATAGATTTTTTGTTTTAATATCAAATGGGATGGGGTGCACCATAAGGTTCTATCTTTTAGGATTAGAAAGGCTGAGCACAGTGACTCAAGCCTGTAATCCCAGCACTTTGGGAGGCTGAGGCGAGAGGATTAACTGAGTCCAAGGATTTGAGACCAGCCTGGGCAATTTGGTGAAACTTTGTCTCTACAATAAATCAAAAAATGAGCCGGGTGTGGTGGCACGCACCTGTAGTTCCAGCTACTTGTAAGGCTGAGGTGGAAGGATCTCCTGAGCCCAGCAAGTGGAGGCTGCAGTAGCCATGAGTGTGCCACTGCACTCCAGCCTAGGCGATAGAGTGAGACTCTGACTCCAAAAACAACAACAACAACAACAAATTAGATTACACTGCAGGTGACAAGAAAAAATAGCAGAGGATTAAATGAGATAAAAGTTTATTTCTCCCTCAGGTAAAAATCCAGGCACATGGTTCAAGCTGCTGTGACCCAAAGTGTGCAGGATAATTTTCATATGCCATTTGTGTCTGGACCTGACGATTCAAGATGGCAGCGTCAAAGTTTCAAGGAGCAGGATGGAGAGGGAATAAAAAGGAAGTGGCAGAAAGAATGTCCCAGGAGTTTGCCCTACAACACTTTTACTTATCCCATTAGCCAGAACTCAGTCACATGCCTACTCCTAGCTCTAAGGGATGATGGGAAATGTTTTTATTCTGCGAGGGCAGATGAGCAGCTATAAATGAATATTGAAGGGGCAATTACCAATTTTTCCCACGGATTATCCCTCTGACCTACATGAACACATCCTTCTTACTACACAAAGAGTGATATATTGACCCCCCCTCAAGGATATGCCACCAAAGACACAACTCTCTGTGGTCAACTCAAAATCCAAGATATCTGGGTGGATATGCAGTTCTCTTCACCAGGAAAAAAAAAATGTGTCTACTTGTCCAGAACACTGTTAAGTTCAGTGATGTTATCTGCCTGAACACACTTGGTCTAGAATGGAGGTGTAGTAGGAACAGAATAATCACAATTCAGAAATAAAACAGAATGGAAACTATATACCGTCATTGTCTGTTTAGTACCACTCCGCCGGAATTTCAAGGTCTCTCTACCCTAGTCATAGAGTTTCTTGGTTAGCCCATGAAGTAGCCTTTGATTCTGATCTCTCTGAAGAACTCCTTGTCCAATGTTCTCAGGCAAAGTCCTTCATGGTCCATATTCTTCCTGGCCACAACTGGGGCTACGCAGCTTTCAAGGCACACTGTACTCGATTAGGGTGACTGCACATATCAGTTTTCCCAGAATAGTTCCTGTTTACAATTGTTATTTCAATGTAATAACTAAAAGCTCTCCTTTCTCTCAAAAATACTGTGGTTTGGGTAACAAATGACATAATCACTCCATTCCTAAATTCAACTCACAAGGAGCTGAATTCTACCAACAACCGCATATGCTCGGAAGAGGAATCCAAGTTTCAGCTGAGATTGTAGCCCAAGACATCATGTTAATTTCAGTCTGGTGAAACCCTGAACAGAGGATCCAGCTACACATGTGCCTGGACCCATAACAACTGCGAGAGAATAAACTTCTGTTAAGACCTAACCTTGTGGTTATTATTACAGAGCAATAGAAAGCGAATACACCTTTCGAGACAATGGTCTGGTGGGAAAGGCAATGAACTTATTCTCATTTCTATCTTCAACCTTATGTCCTGGTTGATGTTATTACTTTGGACCTGCAGTCCATGAACTAGTGAGAGAATGAAAGATCCTGACAGTACAGTTCAGTGGACTTGGGAACATTTTTGGATCATTAATTAGTACATGGCAATCCTTGCAAGATGTGATGTTGCAAGTTCAACTCAGCTCAAATGTTTTCTCAAATATCCCGAATATGGTGGGAGGGACTCAACAGAGCTGTTAACTCCTTCCTTCCATTCTGAGTCTCCCTGGTGTCTTTCATGTTGTCAAAGTCACGTTAACTACTTTTCAAGGTATTCAAGACAATAATTTCAATTGTTTTGTTCAGGCCTAACTAGGATCACAAGCTTTCCAGCCATCAATATCTTTGCCCGCACTGAATCCCTGGATTCCGTAGTCACTGGAGCAATACTCCTTTCATCTAGGGGTAATCTTTTGACTGGGAATTAGTGCATAGGGGCAGAAGTGATAATCACAACAGACTCTTGCACATTTTACTGTATTCAGATTTCAGTAGAACCCTGTTGATGTACATTGCCTTCAACCAATGCCACACTTTAGGTTTTGTTACTTGTAGGACCCCACTTCTGGTACCAAACTCTGTATAGTTTGAGAGGCAGGAGTGATAAGAAATAAACTCAAAGCAGCAGTGGCTTAAACAAAATTTGTTTTATTTCTCAGGAAAGGTTTAACTAGGCTGTCCAAGACTGGCAAAGCTCTCCACAATATCAAGGACTCTGGTGCCATGGGATCTGCTTTTTGACTTTCTATTGAACTATTGTGTAATTATTGTATTGTAGGTGCCCAGTACATATTAGGAAAATTAACTACCGGTTAAATAAGTTGCAAATATGTTTTCCCCTGAATGGTTTGTCTTTTGACTTTTCTTAGAGCATTTTAAGCCATGTAGAAAATCTTGATTTTTATGAAGTCAAACCCATTCATTTTCATGTATGAATTCAAAGGATTGTCTAAAATTCTAAAATTATTCTGATATTGATATTTCTTAAAATTACTATTTCTTCAAGAACTTTTATGATATCATTTTATATCATTACACCTTTGATTCAATTTTAACTTGGGGAAAGATCTGAGGTATGGATCCAACTTAATTTCCTTCCAGCTGGTTATCCTGTTGCCTCAACAGTATTTAGAGTAATTCATCTTTACCACTGTCTTTATTATTTATTTAGAAACAGGGTCTTACTCTGTTGCCCAGACTGGATTGTAGTGATGCAATCACAGCTCACTGTAGCCTCAAACTCTTGTGCTTAAGTGATCCTGCCAGTTGAGCCTTCTGTCCTGAGTAGTTAGAATTATTGGGGTGTACCACCAAACCCACCTATTTTGGGGGGTCAGAGACAAGGAAGGAAGGTGGTGGAGGGGTGGGAAAGGGGGGTGGTCTCACTATGCTACCCAGGCTAATTTTGTGTGTGTGTGTTGAAGTCTCACTCTGTCACCCAGGCTGGAGTACAGTGGCCTGCTCACGGCCACCACATCCTCTACCTGCTGGGGTCAGGCAATCCTTCCACCTCAGCCTTCCAAGTAGGTGCAAGTACAGGCATGTGCCACCACACCTGGCTAATTTTTTGATTTATTGCAGAGATGAGGTCTTGCCATGTTGCCCAGGCTGGTCTCAAAGCCCTGGCTCAGGCAATCCTCTTGCCTCTGCTTCCCAAAGCGCTGGGATTACAGGCGTGAGCCACGGTGCCCAACCGTCCAGGCTAACCTTGAACTCCTGGCCTCAAGCAATACATTTTGGCCTCCCAAAGTGTTGGGATTACAGGTGTGAATCACCACACTCAGGATTCTGTATTAAACTCTATCAATTGCTTTAATGTATTTAGAGATTATTTCAATATGCTAATGTAGGAAGCTACATTACTAGAGTTCTTAAAAAGGAACAATCATGGCATTCCAGTGATAAATCATACTTGGTTATGATGTACTATTCTTTGTATTCTATAATGTAGTATTCTATTAATGTATCAAAAAATCATACTTTTAATTTTACAGGCACATTTCACCGGTATTTTCATGCTATTTTAAGCTTATAATCCATCTTTTCCTACCATTTAGAATAACTTATATAGCACAGAAAATGATCTGTATGTAAAAAGTTGGATATAGTTCACTGTGAGACAAGTTTAATGACTTCTTTTCCTGCCCAGGCTGGACAGGGCAGTAACATGATCACGGCTATCGCAGCCTCAACCTGCTAGGCTCAGGTGATCTTTCCAAACATTAGGGACTACAGACATGCGCCATCACACCTGGCTAATTTTTTTGGATTATTGTATAGATGAGGTCTCGCCAAGTTGCCTAGGCAAGGCCCGTGTTGTCCAGGAGGCTGGCCTCAAACTCCCAGACCCAGGCAAATTCCCTCGTCTCAGCCTCCCAAAGTGCTGAAATTACAGGCAAGTCTAATGACTTTTAAGAAGGGTGTTAGTAAACTTTCTACTCAATTTATGCTATAATTATGAACTTTGTCATATTTATACTTCTGCCAAGTAAATTTTTGTAGGTATTTCTTTTCATGTAGAGCTCTGAATGTGTCAGCGTAAGTTGTAGAATTTAGGTGACAAAATATGACAAGATTGAGATGTTGTCGTGACCACCTGTATACTTACCATCCAGTTTAAAAAATTCTTCCAGATACAAATGAATTCCTCTACCATTCCTCAAACCCATTCCCTTTATGTTCCTCCTCTCACATATACTACCCTGATTCAGCTTTTTATCCCATTGCATGTTTTATCCATTCACTATATGATAAAATCTACACATTGCTTTACAGATTTTTAAACTTATGCTATTAGTGTACTTACCCCTCTGCAACTTGTTTTTGCTCTCATGTTTTCATAGTATGTTACTATACAAAGCTCTGACTCGAAAGTTTTTTTTTGTTTGTTTAGGGATTTTTTTGAGTCAGTGTCTCACTGTCGCTCAGGCTGGAATGCAGTGGCACACTCACATCCACCGCAGCCTCTACCTGCTGGGCTCAGGTAATCCTTCTGTCAGCCTTCCAAGTAGCTGAAACTACAGGTGCGTGCCACCACGCCTGGCTAATTTTTTTTTTTTTTTTTTTTGATCCTTCATAGAGATGGGGTCTCACCAAGTTGCCCAGGCTGGTCTCGAACCCCTGGACTCAGGCAATCTTCTCGCCTTGGCCTCCCAAAGAGCTGGGATTACAGGTTTGAGCCACCATTCCCGGACAGACTTGGAAGCTTTTAAAAGCTGTATGCTATCCCAGTGTTAACCACAGTATCTGTACTCATTCACTGCTGCTGGATATTTAGAGTAGTTTAAGGTTCTTGCCCTTACGAGTCTTTGGAATGAAATTCCTTAAAATTTTTTTTTCTTCTCTGTGAAGCCCAAAGTGAAGGGAAAATGAGAGCACACACACAGGGTGATCTTTGCCTTCTTTGCTTTTTCCTCATTTGAGATACTCACAACACTGATCTCTATGTTGCTCTGCATTTTAAAAGAACTGAAGTCTTCCCTAAGTACTTAATTTATACCTTAGAGAGCTGTAGCTCCTGGTCTTTAGCATTCTTTTGGGAGACAGGAGGCAAGCTTTCATTTTCAGGTCAAAGTCTGCGAGGGAAGAGATCTGCATCAATGTTCAGACAGTACTAGGCTAGCAAGTTAGCAGCCCAAGAGGAAGGTGACACTTTGCACTGTTTAGTCAACGAGACTTCTTGGGGGCATCCTTGAAAATGTATTTGGTTAAAGAGCTAGGCAATTCACAAATTTTCCCAAGAAGTCATCAATCTTCTTAGAGATACCTGTTTTGTTTCCCTAACAGCCTTCTATTTAATCTGAGTGTTTTAACTGCTTGTCGTCCCACTTGTTAATGTTATTAGAGTAAGTGGCTGATTTGGCACCTGTGATGTGTGCTTTCTAGTGAGTTTCAATGAAAATAAGAGTTCTCTGATCCAGTCACACCACAAAAGAATGTAAACTAACCAACACACTTTTGTTAGGTTATACCAAAACTAACAGTAAAATATTTTAATATCTTATTAGCCATACTATAGTTTATAAGAACATTTATTTTTAAAACTTTACTTTGTGTTATTTCATTTCATACTGTGGTATGTGTTTTAAAAAGTCAGAGTTGGTTTTGAACTGGATAATGCTCTTCGACCCATAACATTTTTTTTTTTTAAACCTCTTATCTGTGTTTTGATGCTTCACTGAGATACCAGAGGATTTCTTGTCTCCTGGCTACACATATACTTACACACGTGTGTGCGCCAGGGGAGAGTTTAAATCTCATCTCATGCTTTCCAGTAAACTTTCCTTGTCTTGACATCCCTTTAAAAGTAACCTTAGGCTTGAAGTTTATCTTGTAGACAGTCTTACAGTATTGTGTGTGTGTGTGTTATCCTTGGCATATCTTCCTAAATGAGTGCCAAGATACGATTCCTTCGACCCTTACGTTAGTTGGCAAGCAGACACCCACTTCCTGCAGTGTGCCTTACAAATAGCATCAATTTCTACATATGTTGTGATGTGAAAAAGGTTGGAAAACAGAGCTCTCCTACGCCTAGTTTGTAGATTCCATTAAGTAATAATTTTATATTTTTCAAACTCCACAATGACTAGAACAGTCCTCTGAATAGTCTATTAATAATGAGTGACCTGACATTAATTTCTAATACCAATTCAACCTTAATTACAGGTTTAATTGGCTATTTTAATTTTAATTGGTGCATATAGTGTATACTGGCCAATCCTACAATGAAGTTTTCGCATAATACACAGAATGCCAAGTTGGAAATGCCTATACAAAGAGTCTGCCTTTAAAAGGTTCTGTTTCAGCCAGGCGTGATAGTTCAAAACTGTATTCCTAGCACTTTGGGAGGTTGAGGTGAGAGGATTGCCTGAGCCCACAGGTTCAAGACTAGCTTGGGCAACTTGGCGAGACCTCATCTCTACAATAAAATGAAAAAATTAGCCAGGCATGGTAGCGTGTGCCTGTAGTTCTGGCTACTAAGGAGGCTGAGGCGGAAGGATCGCCTGAGACCCGTGGATCGATGCTGGGGTGGTCATGAGCGTGCCACTGCACTCCAGCCTGGGCGACAGAGTGAGACTCCAAAAATAAAAAATAAAAAAAGGTTCTTTTTCAAGTCCAACAATCTATAATTTAAGACTAGCAAGTGCATTATGACTCTACTTTTAAATATTCCATATTAGAGACATGAAGAGACATCTTTCTTGAGATGTTTTATAGCATGCATGCATGCATTAAAAACACCTGTGTTAACTCCTGGCTTAATGTGCCTTTGTATTTTATACTCAATAGTTGGCAAAGGCACAAACTGATGCTCAGTATGGAAGATCCTTTGAAAGGATCTTATGTTATTCCAAAGCTTTCAGTGTAGATAATAAAAGTCAAAAGGATTTTAAGCACAGAAAGGGCTAACCCAAATGCCATACAATGATCAGTAATTGTCTTTACTTTCCTGAGAACTTCACTTTTCAAGAACAATTTGAAATGAGCCAAAACTTCCAGAACACTTTTCTTTTAATGTTCCTCCTTCCATTTTAGTTTCGAAACCCCTAAAGGAGGAAAGGCCTCATGAATATCTGTATCATATATTTACCTAACTCATAAACATTTAACAGAAATACAGTATATCCAGCTATAGTCTGGAAAATCATTATTCACGTGAGAATACTTACTTCTATCAAAATTCTTGATTTTAGTATCCACAGAGCTGACCTTTCCAACCCTGGGCTGCACAGCTGCTTGAACTCCCCTCCTCTCCACTCTGTCAGTCATTCCCTTGGTCATACTTACTATGAATCGCTGTTAACTCCTTAAAAATCTAAGTTTTATGCACACCATTCCTTAACTACCACTTCTTATGTTTCCAGGTCACTCTTACTCGTTCTCCAACTCGAAATACCCCAATAATCCACGAATTGTGCCACATCTTCACTGTCCCTCTCCTCCTGTCAAGTCCTCACTTTCCGGCTTACCCAGCTTAAGTTCCAAAGACCATCATAACCTTGGCCCTCTTCATGTGGTCAATCATCCACTCTTGGCAAAACCACAACCTTGTTGAAATTAAGTTCATGTGTTCTATGCATCCATGCAACTTTATATGGCTGAAGAAAACCATACAGCCCCACTCACTGGTCTCACTTGCTTTAATTCATTACCATGAACAACGCTGAGGTGTCCTTCATTTTACCCAACAAACTGATTCATTCACCTTCCTGTTCTTCCAGTGCAGAGCACTCCTCTATAGCTGTCATTCTCTTGTATCAAACTGCTGCATATTTCCCCTTAGAATCTAAAAACAAGCTCCTCATTAGCCGCCTGGCCCCAATTGACCTTGACCTGCTTCTCCCAGAATCTTCCTCAGTTTCTCAAGTTTCAAATGTCCTTGCCCATCTCTCAGCAAATCTTGCTGATTCTACCTTAAGGATGTATCCAGCACTCACTGCCTCACACCACCTCTACAGCTACCACCTCAGCCCAAGCCAGCATTCTCTCTCAGCTAGAGAGACAACTGTAATAGCCTCCAAGCTGTTTTCCTTCATTCTGCCTTTGCTGCCACACATTCAACAGTGGCCATTATAGACTCTACTGAAATTACACCTCTGAGCTGTAGGATAATTTGGGTTTCCATTCTTTCACTTTAATAAAATGCTATTCTTAGACTATAAAAGACTAGTCTATTGTGCAGTCATTATTTCAGACTGTTCTAAATTATTTTTGATAAATCTTCCTTTTCATAAGCAAAAAAATCTTAGAAACAGTTGCATGTATCTTCAAAGAATGCATTCTAAGCTATAAAACAGTGATGACCTTCATGCAATACAAAGCACATGATAGCCCAACTGTGACAACCAAGCTAGTTAATTATGTTTATCTAGTATTTAGTTCAGAATCATTAAACTTTTGAATGTCTTTTACAAAAAGAAACAGATAATTAATGTTATCAATTCATTTTCTTTAGAAATCCCAATATGCCAAAACCTAATGTTAAAACTAAAGAGAAAATGAGTTAGCCAAAAATGTCATAATTTCATATTATATTCTCAATGCTTTCAAAGCCCAACAGTGATTTGAAAAAGAAATTAAACAACATGCTTTCTGAATTTTTAAAAATCTATACAATTCAAGCTAATGAAATATTTTATTATACATAATCAAAATGATGTTTAAGAAAAAAAAAGCAAGAAACATTTCCAGGCCCAGACATTTGCAGGAGCATGTGAGGAAAGGATTCCACTCAAGTATAATAAGCAATACTCTACTGAATGAAACCATAACTCCACCCCACTCCTTATAGTAAATATTAACATTCACCACAGGCTTGAAATTCCTGTAGTATCAGTAAATCTATTTTTAAAAATATTACAAACATGCTTATGATGCATAGGAAGATGAAAAAAATTGACTGTAGCTGCACACCATATGTAATCCCAGCTTTTCTAATTTACAACCAGTTAAGAATTACAATATCCAAATAAAGTATTTTAAAATAGTATGTGACTGGTGTTTTTCTACTCAAATAAATAGGAAAATTTGCATTTTAATGTCACATTGAATTTCAGTACTTTTCAAACCAAGAAAAAAAAATAAACTGAGACATGGTATAAGTTCAGGATTATATATATTACAATTTGCCTTGTTATAATACATTTGTGGCTTTATGATAAAAATAACTCAGGGACATATGGAATTCAAGCTGATCTGCATAACCGTCACAAGAAAAAAGCATTAAATGCATTTCTGAAATAAGTACTTTCATTTAATTTCAGAATCTCAAAACAGCATTAGACCTTGGCCTTATTTAAAAAAAGTTTAGTTAACACTAAGCTAGCTAAATAACCTTCTTGAAAGGTTTAAACACAATTGTTATAGAAAATGCTTTCCCTCTAATCTCAATCTTGCATAAATGGAAGAGGTGAGGGGGAAAAGGTAGACAATTTCTTTAGCAGCTTATATGGCTAAATCCATCAACCACCTTAAACTAGAATATCCATTATTAACCCCATTAAAAAGAACTGGGCAAACATCAAAAGTTACCCATTTCATTAACCAAAAGACAACAGTTTTAGCATGATAGTAAGTAAAATATTTTTGAAACACTTCAAAAATTTTAACCATAGACTAGAGGAATCATCAATCATCTCTTCGTTGTAAGAAAGAAAGGCATAACAGAAAGTAAAAGACATTTAAACTAAACTGATTTTCAATCCTCTCTGAACAAAAATAATGGTTGATTAGCTAAGCTTTGTGCTCTAACCAAACTAATTAATTACAGTGATTTTAAATGGCAATAACCCAACTGACTGGGCAGCTTGACAGTTCTGAATACTTTTGCAATAATTTTTTTTTTTAAACGCAAAGACACTAAAATGATCCGGTCATGCAATGTTCATCTTATGCATTCTGCATCTCTTTGCCAATCTTGTAGCTAAGGATCTTGTTCCAATCAATCTTAGTGCGTGTAACTGGCAACTGTCGACGTAAGGCTTTGAAAGTAGTGTCCGACATTGTCTGATAATTCTCACTGATGGCAGTCTATGAAAAACAGCAGTTAGAAGTTTAAAGCAAAGAAAAGGAACAGAACAATTTATACAACACATATATGCTTTCAGAGCTACCTTTATTTAAGCAGCTTGTTTCACCGCTTTTATTATTTTTTATTTTTACTGTAAATTCGGGGGTACATGTGCAAGTTTGTCACATAGGTTTACTGTTTGATGGTGAAGTTTGGGGTTCTAAGGAACCTGCCAGCAAAAGAGGGAGCATGGTACCAAACAGCGAGTTTTTCAACCCTCACCTCCCCTTCTTCCCTCCCCTCTTTAAGAGTCCCCAGTATATGTTCTCATCTTTATGCCTGTGTGTTCCCAATGTTTCACTGCTTTTAAACAGTCAAATACGAATCCCTACATAGTTTTAAAAGCTGCTTAAAAGCAGGTGACAGTGCTGGGCTCGGTGGCTCAGCCTGTAATCCCGCGTCTTTGGGAGGCTGAGGTGAGTGGATTGCCTGAGCCCACGGGTTCGAGACCCGCCTGGGCAAGCGAGACCTCATCTCTACAATAAATCAAAAAATTAGCCGGGCGTGGCAGCGCACGCCTGTAGTTCCAGCTACTTGGAAGGCTGAGGCAGAAGGATCGCCGGAGCCCAGCAGGTCGAGGCTGCGGTGGCTGGGAGCGGCCACTGCACTCTAGTCTGGGCGACAGAGTGAGACTCCAACTCAAAAAAAAAAAAAAGCAGGTGACAGAAAAGGCTTATAACAAATTTCAGTAAATTTAATGACATAAAATTATAGATTTAATATTTGTGTGTTCTCATTTTTAATCTTTCGCATTTGAATTTTACAATGTCAGAACAACATATAAATTACTGTTTGTAAGAAGTGGAAATTTACCCAATTCATAAATAAAATGCTTAAATTCCAAAGTGTAGTTTAGAAGTTAAAAATTAAGAAGAAGAACATAAAATGAAATGTGATTTAAGCAGATTATACATAATCTAAATGGTTTAGAAAACAACTCCCAGATTAAAATTTCCAACCAGAAACAAATAGCCATTTATTTATTTTTATTTTTATTTATTTTTTGAATTGGAGTCTCACTCTGTCTCCCCAACTGGACTGCAGTGGCATGCTCCCGGCCACCGCAGCCTTGACTTGCTGGGCTCTGGCGATCCTTTCGCCTCAGCCTTCCAAGTAGCCGGAACTACAGGCACACACTACCATGCCGAGCTAATTTTTCATGTATTATAGAGACGAGGTCTCGCCAAGTTGCCTGGGTGGGTCTCAAACTCACGGGCTCAGGCAATCCACTCGCCTCAGCCTCCCAAAGTACTGGGATTACAGGCTTGAGCCATTGAGCCCGGCCACAAATAACCATTTAAAATATCATGGCATATTTTGGCCAAAAAAGGCTGAGCATTCCTAAACTGATAATCCAAACGCTCCAAAAGTCTGAAACTTCTGAGCATTAACATGACACTCAAAGGGAATGCTCATTTGAGTATTTCAGATTTCAAAATTTCAGATTAGAGAAGCTAAGCTGGTAAATATATAACACAAATATTCAAAAAAAAAAAAAAAAAATCCAAAACACTTTTGGTTCCAAGCACTTCGGATAAGGGGATAATCAACCTGTACTCAGAAATTACAGTTGACAAAAACCTAGTCTTAGTACTTCTAAAATATAAAATCTTAATTGAATTCAATTTATTTGTCACTCTTTTTGCCTATTCTTTCACAAATGTGCCCTTGTATTAAAAAGCAAATACACAACAAAAAAAGACTATATTTTACAAAGTGAAACAAGAAAATAATTCAAGCTTATAGTAGAAAATAAAATTTGAGTCCCATTAATTCCTAAGTGAATATAGCTTATAGAATATTTTTGAAAATCATACCTGGTATTCATTTTCTGCAGCTTCTACAATCTTTATAAATTCTTTTGCGGTTTGCACCTCATTCTGAGTAACAAGAAAACCAAAAGTAAAAAAAAAAATTACTAAACCACTTTTATTTTAAAGTATACGAATGGTTAATGGAATTTCATAATTAAATAATACAAAAGGAAATTATTTTCTAAGGTTCTTATAAAAACCTCAATTTCTTAACCAGCTCATCTTTGACAAAGCCTCCACTAACAACCACTGAAGAGAGGATAACCTATTCAGTAAATGGTGCTGGGAAAACTGGCTGACCACACGCAGAAGATTAAAACAAGACCCCTACCTGTTACCATACACAAAATCAATTCTACATGAATCAAAGACCTAAAGGTAAAACCTCAAACTATAAAAACCTTAGAAAAAGCAGGAGACACCCTTATGGAAATTGGAAATGGCAACCAATTCCTGATCAAAACCCCAAGTGCCCATGCCCTAAGAGGTAAGATGAAGTTCCTTGTAGATCCTAGATGTTAGGCCTCATCATCAAACTGAAAAGCTTCTGCAAAGTCAAAGAAACCATCAAGAGAGCAGGGAGACAGTCCACAGACTGGGAAAAAATATTTGCCAACCATATGTCTCAAAGGCCTAACTACTAGAATCTACAAGAAACTCAAACATGCTCAAAAAAAAAAAAAACCAAACAGCCCTATTAAAAACTGGGGCAAAAGATATGAACAGACACTATTCAAAAGAAGACATACAAGCAGTCAACAGATACATGAAAAAATGCTCAGCCTCACTAATCATAAAAAAAAGGAAATTAAAACTATACTGAGATACCACCTAACTCCAGTTGGAATGGCCATCATCAATAACTTAAAAAACAACAGATGCTGGTGGGGATGTGGGGCAAAGAGAACACTTCTACACTGTCGGTGGGAGTGTAAACTAGTACAACCTCTGTGGAAAACAGTGTGGCGATTCCTAAAAGATTTAAAAATCAACCTCCCATACAACCTAGCAATCCTACTTCTGGGTATATACCCGGAGGATCTCAAATCATTCTGCAAAAAAGATACCTGTACACTCATGTTTATGCAGCACTATTCACAACAGCAAAAACATGGAACTAACTGTGTTGCCCATTGAAAGTAGACCGGGTTAAAATAATGTGGTACATATACACAATGGAATAGTATGCTGTCATAAAAGACAAAATTATGAACTTCACAGCAACTTAGACGGATTTAGAGTCTGTAATACTCAGTGGTCCATCACAGAAGCAAAGAACTGAGTACCACATGTTTTCACTCATAAGTAGATCCTGAACAATTATCATAATACTACAAGAAAGAGGTTGGTAGTAGTGGGAAACTACCGGGGGGATGGGGGGGCCCACACTTCATCAATAAGGGTAGCTGATCTCAAACCAGGTGAAGTAGGGACCAAGTGAGGCCCAAACTTTACCTATACAATGACCATTTGTATACCTAACCCTGAATTGTATCCTATTTCCTTAAAAAAAAAAAGTTCGATACAAGATCATAGACCTAAATGTAAGAGCTAAAACCCATAAAACTCACAGAAGAAAACACTGGAGCAAATCTTCATGACTGTGGGTCAGGCAATAGTTTCTATTTTAATATACCAAAAGCACGAATGATAAAAGTAAAAATAAATTAGACTATACCAAACCAAAATCATCTGTTCTACAAACAAAACCTTTAAAAACTTGAAAAAACAACACACAGAAAGATGAAAATATTTGTATATCATATGTGTAATATACTGGACTTGTATCCAGAATATAAAAACAATTAAACTAAAAATAAAAGCATGAAGAATCAATTGGCTAGGGATCTGAATGGACATTTTCCCCCCAAAAATATACATATAGCCAACAGACACATGAAAAATGCCCAACATCATTAGCCATCAAGAAAATGAAAATAAAAACCACAATAAGATACTTCATACCAAGTAGGATGGTAATCATCAGAAAGACAAAGTTTTGGTGAGGGTATGGAAAAACCGGAAGCCTCCTACACTGCTAGTGAGAGTGTAAAATGAAAAACAGTTTGGCAGTTCTTCAAAAGGTTAAACAGAGTTATTGCCATGACCCAGCATATATACCAAAGAGAAATTAAAACAAATGTCTACACAAAAAAATAGTACACAATGTTCTGAGCAGCAAAAAGTAGAAAACAACAGAAATGTCCATCAACTGAAAAATGGTTACATAAATTGTGGTATACATCCATACAGCAGAATATTCTTTGGTAATAAAAAGGAAAAAAAGTACTGATACATGCTTCAACAAGGATGAGCACTAAAAACATGTTAAATGAAAGAAGCCAGTCATGAAAGATTGTGTTTTTATGCTTCCTTTTGTATGAAATATCTAGAATAGCCAAATCCACGGAGTCAGAAAGTAGATTAGTGGTTGCCTAGCACTGGAAAAGGCTTGAGAAAAGACTGGGCAGAACGGGAATGACTGTTAATGGGTACAAGATTTCTTTTAAGGAATATGAAAATGTTCTAAAAGTAGATTGTGGTGATTGCTGTACAACTCTGCTAATATACTTAAAAACATTAAATTCTATACTTTAAATGAGTGAATTGAATGGTATATGAATTATATCTCATAGAGCTGCAAAAAGTTAGGTACAAATTTGCATTTACTTATCTTTATCTGAAAACACTTTAAACTGAAGCAGAAATATTACTTAAAATGTTAATTCCAAAACTTCAGGTTTTACAAGTATTAGGTTGTTTAAATTTTATTGTGGAATTGCTTACTTACAGACACTGTTAGAGAATCTTGTATATCTTTATGACTCACAAGCTGAACATTTCCATCTTCATAATAATGAACCTATTAAGAAATGACAGAAAACATATTATAGGAATCATCAAGATCCTCACAGCTTCAACAAGCACATCAATGAAGGTGACTGCCAATTTCAGCTCTAACCTCGATTTGTCTGTTGAGCTCAAGTGACTGCTATAAACACTACTACTGTATATATAAGGTTCTGGAGACACCTGGCTTTTCAAAAACCATAGTCTCTGACCTCATACTTCAACTCAACATGGTAAAGTTATGTACAAGGTATATCATCAATACTCCAGAGTCTCTCTGAGTGCTAAAACAAGACTTTAGCATATTTCAGAAATGACTGAAGGTACTTATGGTTGGAGTATGTGAGATAAGAGAGTGAGAATGGCAGTTGGAGAAACAAACATATATAGCAGCAAACAAGTCAACTTTGGGCTTTGTAAGCCATGCAAATATGTCTGGACTATCTGATAGGTGAGGATGTACCACTAACTGTCTTAAGTAGGCAGGTAACATAACCAGATTTAAAAAAAAAACCTTTTGATGGCAATGTGAAAAATGGATTGGGGGATGTCAAAGGGTCCACATATTCAACAAAATAAAGTAACAATAATATGCCAGGTATTATGCTAAGTGCTGAAGGTAGAACCGTAAACCAGGCAATCCTTGATCTCGACAAACTTTGGTCCAACAAGGAACCATTTTAGAAATTGCTATAATTATCCAGGTAAAAGCTCCAGAGGCCTAACTGAAGGAAGAATAATGCTAACAGTAATGGCTACCATTCATCAAGTCCTTGGTTTTCGGCTCTGTTCTAATCATTTTACCCATATTAACTAATCTTCGCACAATCATGTGAGCTTTTTATTGTTTCATGGATGAGGAAAAAAACAGCTTAAATAACTTTCTGATGTCACACTGGCAGAGCTAGGATTTGTTTTTATTTGTACTTATTTATTTTTAATTTTTATTTATTTATTTCTTATTATAAAGATGTAGAGTATAATTCAGGGTTAGGTATACAAATGTTGATTATACAGGTACCCTTGTTGATGAGCTATGTCCCTTCCTCCCCTAGCAGTTTCCCTCAACTGCCAATCCCACTCCCTCATCCCGTCAACAGTTTCCCATTACTGCCAATCCCTTTCTTATAGTATTATAATTGTTCAAGGTCCGCTTATGAGTGAGAACACATGGTACTCTGTTCTTTGTTTCTGTGACAGATCACTGAGTATGATCGACTTCAAATCCATCCAGCTTGCTGCAAAGTCCCTGACTGTCCTTCTGTATGGCTAAAGCTGGGATTTAAAGTTAGGTAGCATGTTCTCAAAATCCACACTCTTAACTAAGGGATATGCACCAAGACATAAAAGCAATGGGGGGCTGGGTGTGGTGGCTCATGCCTATAACCCCAGCACTTTGGGAGCTGGAGGTGAGAGGGGTGCCTGAGCTCAGAGGTTCGAGACCAGCCTGAGCAACATGGCAAGACCTTGTCTCTACAATAAATAAAAAAATTAGCTGCGGGTGGCAACGCAAGCCTGTAGTTCCAGCTACTTGGAAGGCAGAGGCAGAAGGATCACCTGAGCCTAGCAGGTCAAGGCTGCGGTGGCCATGAGTGTGCCACTGCACTCCAGCATGGGTGACAGAGTGAGATCCCGATTCATTAAAAAAAAGAAAAGCAATGGAGAATAAGACTAGAAATGTATACTAGAGTCAGATGACAGAGCAGCAGTGTCTGCTTCATCTTTATTTTTTTATAGCTCTTATCACAATACCTTTCATGATAGTTACTCAACAAATGTAATGAATAAAGGAACCAAGATAGAAAACTTTTTTTTTTTTTGAGTTGCAGTCTCACTCTGTCACCCAGACTGGAGTGCAGTGGCCGCTACCGGCCACCACAGCCTCAACCTGCTGGGCTCCGGCGATCCTTCTGCCTCAGCCTTCCAAGTAGCTGGAACTACAGGCGCGCGCTACCACGCCCGGCTAATTTTTTGATTTATTGTAGAGATGAGGTCTCGCCAAGTTGCCCAGGCGGGTCTCGAACCCGCTGGCTCAGGCAATTCACTCACCTCGGCCTCCCAAAGCGCGGGATTACAGGCTGAGCCACTGAGCCCGGCCAACTTATTCCTTTTTGAACCTAATGATGTGGTACCCGTGGACAAGCCTTAGTGCTAAAAAAGGTTATCCACTTTTATTAAGTTTATCAAGAAGGAGACAGTCCCTAAAAAATAATTGGAACCTTTTAAGCAATCTTCTTTAAATTCACTTAGGGGCAAAGTGAAGTTAATAGAACTATACAAGTTTTTGAATTACACATTAAATTAGGTTAGATAATCTATTAGTTTAAGAAATCTAGATGATAGGTTAGGTTATAGCTGCCACCTTATCCCTACTTAGCTTGTTCATGCTCCAAGCCCAGACAACTTTACTGCAGTCTTGAGTAGACATGCTCTGCCACCTCACATCTCTAGTCACTGAACCTCCACTGTATTAGTTCATTATGACTAATGGGCTAATTAGCTGATTATAACAGAATACCTAAAACTGGGGTAATTTACGAAGAAAAGGAATTTTTTTTGTACAGCTCTGGAGACTGAGAAGTCCCAGGTTGATGGACCACATCTGGCAAGGGCCTTCTAGTTGGTGGGGACTCTTATAAGAGTCCCAGGTGGTGCAGGGCATCACATGGCAGGGGGCTGAGTGTGCTAACATACTGGCTCAGGACTCTTTTCCTCTTCGTATAAAGCCACCAGTCTCATTCCCATAATAACCCATGATCTATACATGGATTAATGAGGTAGAACCCTTGTGACCCAGTTACCTCTTGAAGTACCCACCTTTCAATACTGTCACATTGGAGATTAAGCTTCAACATGAGTTTTGGAGGGGACAAACATTTGAACCATAGCACCTACCCTGCCTTTTTCTTTTTAAAAATCTGTTAATAAGAGTATGTGTCAGTGCTTGGCACAAGGCCAGGAATGTAGCAACTGAAGGACATGGGTCCTTTTCCTTTGACCTGTCAGAGTGGTTAGGAGCTGTCAGTTGCATGCCACATGACACTGAGCACAGTGCCCAGTACTACATGGGAGTCTAAGAAAGGAGACTTTCATTTCCTTTTACTTCTACCTTTCTTATTTTCTATCTTCCTCTGACACATTAATAAAATACTTAGAGAAGTTTTTCTATGTTATCTTTGATATTTTATAGAATGTTAACAAGTTGAAAGAAGGCCTGAGAATGGAATATTTCATTGAAATCGTAATTTTTTTTTTTTTGAGTTGGGAGTCTCACACTGTCACTCAGACTTGGGTGCAGTGGCATAATCACGGCTCACCACAGCCTCGACCTCCTGGGCTGAAGCAATCCTCTAATCTCCCCAGTAGCTGGGACTACAGGTATATGCCACCATGGCTGGCTAATTTAAAAAAAATTTTTGGAGAGATGAGGTCTTGCTGTGTTTTCCAGACTGGTCTCAAACTCCTGGGCTCAAGCAGTTATCCTACCTTGGGCTCCCAAAGTGCTGGGATTACAGGCGTGAACCATCATGCGTGCCCTAAAATAGTAATTTTGATTTCACTTGGACTTTTTAGGGGAGTAGATATTTCTTAATTTCTTTCTCACATTAAAATCTTTCAGCTGTTAAATCCTCCTATTTGAAAACATAAAGCTATTTGTATGTCATATGGTGTTTGCAAACAAGATAGGTTTTCAAGTAAGTTTCCAGTTTGTATAAGAATTCTCTGTTGTAATTTACTTGAGGGTTTACATTTACTGATGTAAGGTTTGAGAGGTGCCATTCTTTTGATTTCTAAAATTCTGATTCTAGAGACATTTTAACTTTTTAGGTGCCTAAAGATAAAAACGAAATTCTAAAGGTATGTATGAATGCTTTGAAATAAAGCAAATGCTTTATTAATCCTTTGAGAGTCCTTCAATATTTGCAAATTACTGTACCGATAAATGTCACCAATTACTGTTTATCAAGTTCTTTTGAAAGAAATTATCTGCTAGCACTGAGAGTATTATGGAGTGGAGAGAGTCAGTGCCTTGCTTATGATTTTTGTTGACTCTGTGATAGGCTTAATGTTAGAAGTTGGAGAATTCCTTCATGTTCAGCCTGAAGCCTAGTCATTCATAAGCAACACGGATTCTGGACTCATCCTTATCTTGCCCTTGCTCTCCTTTATAGTGATGGACTCTGTATTTTTTGATCCCACTTTGATTTATTAATGCAGCCTCTTCAAAATTTAGGAAGACAAGGTTTCATTTTGTATTGAAGAAATATGTATTTCTCTCTTCTATTACCTTCCTCTTGAGATTTATTATTGCTCTTTCAGGAGCCAGAAGATGAAGTATTTCTTGCCATTGCTAAAGCCATGGAAGAGATGGTGGAAGATAGTGTCGACTGTTACTGGATCATCCGATGCTTTGTGAACCAATTAAATAACAAGTACCGGGATTCTTTACCCCAGCTGGTGAGGGATCTTTTTTTTTTAAGGGGGGTGCTGTTGGAGGGTGAGCAGTGGTGTTGGTGGTCTTCAGTGAATACTCTTACTTCCTGGTGCTGCTACAATTATGAGTGGACCTTCTATAGTAGGACCTAGCACATATTTTCTGCAAAGGCCAGATAGTAACTATTTCCCAGAGAGATCTCTCTTGGAACCACTCAACTCTGCTAATGTAACACAAAAGCAACCATTGACAATGCATAAAAGAATGGTTGTGGCTCAATTTGTTCTTTTACAGGCCATAGTTTGCCAACCCCCAGTAGTATTCCTTATCTTGGTCTGGAATCCACTGGCTTCATCTAGATTGTCCCTTTAAGTTTGGCTGCATAGACTGGGAAGCCCAAATAACAGAAGCTTTAGTGTTTTCTCTTATGTAAACAGAAGCCAGGAGGTAAGGCAGTCCAGAGCTGGAGCTATAGCACCACAGTGTGGACATGGTGACAGGCTCCTGCCATTGTGCTCCAGCATTTTTAAGTATGATCCTTCCTTTCATGCTCTTAGGGTGGACCGAAAGCCATAACAAATTTGTTGTGGGCAGGAGGGGAGGGAAGGGCAAAGGTTGAAGTGAAAGAGTCAAAGGTACAAGCCAGTTAAGTCTGTCACCCTTTAGCAGACTTTCCTTCTGCGTATACAGTTGACTCTTGAACAACATGAGGGTTAGGGGCACTGACCCCCATGCATAGTTGAAAATCTGCATGTAACTTTTGACTCCCCCAAAACTTAAGTACTCACAGCCTACTGTTGACTGTAAACTTTACTGATAACGTAAACAGTCAATTAGCACTTATTTTGTATGTTCTATATATTATATACTGTATTCTCACAATAAAATAAGTTAGAGAAAAAATGTTATTAAGAAAATCATAAGGAAGACAAAATAAGTTTACTATCCATTACGTGGAAGTAGATCAGCATAAAGGTCTTCATCCTCATTGTCTTCACATTGAGTTGGCTGAGGAGGAGGAGGAGTTGGTCTTGCTATCTCAGGGGTGGCAGAGGCAGAGGAAAATTCAGGTTTAAGCAGACTCGTGCAGCCCAGCCCTGTTTTTCAGGGGTGCACTGTATATTAGTGGCCAGGACCTTGTCACCTAACTACCCAGTCAGCAGTGGAGACTGGGAACGTGGTTTTTTTAAAGCCTGGCATATTGTGATCTCCTGTTAGAATATGTATTCTGTGAGTGAAGAAGGAGGTGCACACGAGTATGAGGCAGGCGACTGCTGTCTCTGCCATATCTTGGCTTGGGCATCCAGAAAACTGAGTGGCACTTTGCTTTGTAGCATAAGCCAGTCTTCTTTTGCCATTTTCTTTTTTCCAGTATTTTCTCTTATTTATCTCATTTGTAAAAAATGAATCTTGTTTTCTTAAATCATTGAGTTGTTTCATTTGAAAATTCTACTGAAAGTAGTCGCTGTGGGACAGGGTGCGGGGTCATATGAGGGGCAGTGGTGATGGTTGGATGAGCACTGAGGATCATTGCTCTGACTGCACAGCTAATTATTTTCACAGGGCAGTGGGCAAGACCCTTCAGCTTCATAGAGCACTTATGAGAGTAGTTTTCATATATTTCAACTAAGTAAAATTTGATTTTTAGGATTTTGAAATTTGATCCATTTTTGTTGATTTCAGTAAGAATAATTGAAGCATGGAAATGGAGCTTAAGTAAATATAATGTCAATTGCTGAATTAAATCAGGAGGTCTTAATTATAACATGATTTAATTAGCTTTTCTTATTTAATGTTGGGGTAATGTCAGTAGCATTTTGATAGTTTATGCTGTGTTTAAAAAGTTTATTCTTTATTTCTTTTAATATAGTAATGTATGAATACATTCTCAAAATAAATTAAGCAATTCAGGTGAATTCAGGTTTCTCTAAATCTGTACCAACACCTCGCAGCCCCTCACCCCCTTCCGAAGAAGTAAACATTGTCATCAGCTTGGTGTCTCTTCTAGACTCTTTTATTTGCATGTATATATGAGATCCAACAGTTAGATTCACGAACCATCCTAGAAAAAGTGCTACATACCTCATTGATGAATATCACTATGGTCACCTTCGAAGTACTCCCTTTGGGAAGCTATGCACTGATGCCAGTGCCTAGTCCACTCGTCAAAGCAGTTTTGGAATTCTTTTTCTGGAATGCTCATCAGAGGTGTCATCATTATTTGCTGAGATCTGACAATTAAGTTTGCAGACTTGCCACTGTGTGCTTACATTGGCACACTGTACAAATACCTGTATTGGAACTCCCTCTCTACTCACCTGATCTGGCCCCCAGTGACTTTCTTTTTCACCTGAAGATAAAGGAAATATTGAAAGGAAGACAATTTGATGTCATTTAGGACATCAAGGGTAATACAATGACACCTCTGATGGCTGTTCCAGAAAAAGAGTTACAAAATTGCTTTGATGCGTGGACTAGGTGCTGGCATCGGTGCATAGCTTCCTAAGGGGGGGAGTACTTCAAAGTTGACTGTAGTGATATTCAACAATGAGGTATGTATGTATCACTTTTTCTAGAATGAGTTCTGAAACTTAATTGTTGCACCTCGTAATATGATTTTTAAAAAACACATAAGTAGTGTCATACTGTACATTCTGCCCTACAGTTCTATTTTTGTGCTTGTTTCTAACTTAATGTCTTAGAGAACTTTCCAGGTCAGTACAGATGAATCACTGGTTTTCAGTCCTGACTTCCTATTAGTACCACCTGGGAGCTTTTAAAAAATTACCATCACCTTTCCTCCACCCAGACCAATTAAGACAGAATCTCTGAGGGTGGGACCCTGGAATTCTAAATTTTTAAAAGCTTCAGGCAGTTCTGAAGTACAGCTGAGGTTGAGAGCCACTCATTTAGAACCACCTTTAAAAAAAATTTACTTGGTATTTCCTGTTAAGAATTTGCCATAATATTTAAATACAGGAGATTCGTGCCCTTGTACATATGTGTATTTCTCCAGGGTTGGTACCTATAAGAAAATGCTCAGGTGGAGGGGAGGCATATTTAAAATCTATTTATTTATTTTTGACATATTAAAAATGTAAACTATGGGGTTGCTTATCCAAAGGCTATATCATTTTATGCTTCCACCAGTAAGATAATGAGATTTCCTGTTTTCCGCCCCATTGTCAATACTTGATAGTGTCAATCTCTTAAATTTTTGTTCATCTGATAGCAAAAATGGTTTTAATTTACATATCCTCAGTTTCTATTGAGGTTGAGCAGCTTTGCATATTTCTGTTACCTTGTTGGCCTTTTTTTTCTTTGTAAGAACTATTGACATATAGTCACCTCTTTGTATCTGTGGGGTATTAGTTCCAGGAGTCCTCGCAATACTGAAGTCCATGGGTGCTCAAGTCCCTTGTATAAAATGGTACAATATTTGCATATAACCTTCATACCTCTTCCTGTATACTTTAAATCTATATTACTTTTAGTACTTACTACAATGCAAATACTGTATAAATATTAATAGTTGTTAGGCTGTATTATTTAGAGAATAATGACAAGAAAAATGTCTATGTGCCATACAGATGCAACCATCTATTTTTTATTTCTTGAGTATTTTTGATCCATGGGTGGTTGACTCTACAAATACAGAGGACCAACTGTAGTCTGGATATTTCTCTCTCTTGGTTATGTATGTTGGAAAGAGTTTCCCTGTCTGTGGAATAGAGATTTTAAGTTTGGCTCCAATGGGGTTTATCAGTATTTTTCTTTTTTTTTTAATTTTAGATTCTTGAGTACATGGATATTCATTGCATGGACATATTGTGTAGTGGTGGGGATTGGGTCTCAGGTGGCCCATTCAGTTGTCAGCATTTTTCTTTGGCTTTTTTAGTATCTTGGTTAATTAGCCCTTTTCAATACCGAGATTAAGAAGCTTATTTTTTTGTTTTCTCCTAATGTTTAAAAATGTTTAAGCATTTTAAATTTAGCCCTTTAATTTGTCAGGGATTTATGTTTGTGATTGGCCTCAGACACATATTGAATTTCACTCCTTTACACTTATCTGTAGCACCACAACTTCTACCAGCACATGACTACCCTCCTCTTCCTCTTCCCCTCTAGTTAGAGTGTTATTGAGAATATACTTCATGTCAGGCAGTGCTAAATTATTTTATTAGTGAGCTACTTCATTTAAGCACTATCTCTGTTTTCACAAATGAGGAAACTGAAGCACAGTCATACAATTAGTAATCATTAGAACTACTACTTATACTGTTTGTCAACTCATCCTTTTTTTCACAGTTTAGAAATGCCGCCTTTATCATATACTGGCTTTCCATATATATTTGTATCTCTTTCTGGACTCTTTTTTCCATTGAGCTATTTATCTATTTTCTGGGACAATGTCACGTGAATATTTAATACAACTTTCTAATGTATTTTGATAGCTGACAGGGAAAGTTCTTTTTTTTGGTATTCCTTTAAAAAATTACCTTGGCAGCCGGGCTCGGTGGCTCAGCCTGTAATCCCGCGCCTTTGGGAGGCTGAGGTGAGTGGATTGCCTGAGCCCACAGGTTCGAGACCTGCCTGGGCAAGCGAGACCTCATCTCTACAATAAAAAAAAAAAAAAAAAAAAATCAGCCGGGCGTGGTAGCGCGCGCCTGTAGTTCCAGCTACTTGGAAGCCTGAGGCGGAAGAATCACCGGAACCCAGCAGGTCGAAGCTGCGGTGGCCGGGAGCGGCCACTGCACTCCAGTCTGGGCGACAGAGTGAGACTCCAACTCAAAAAAAAAAAAAAAAATTACCTTGGCTATTCTTGAACTTGATTTTTTCTTTTCAGAAATGAATTTTAGAGTCAACAAGATATTTAATGTCCCTTAAGCCTCATTTCCTCATCTTTAAAAAAGGGATTCATTTCAGTAATTATAGTGCCTGGTTTTAAATAGTTAGGAATTTTCCAAAAAGTACTTTAGGATATATGATAAAAACTAAATTTTCTTTGTGTTGCTCTTTAGTTTAGGCATCAAGTGATTTTCTAAAACTTTTCTCTTTCATTCAACTGTGTTTACCTTAAAATGTTTTATTATTGTTGTATAGTTGATCTCTTCTTCCTTGCTTCTTGTTAAAATAGAATTTCTATAATCATGTCATCTTGCCATATTTCTGTGGTTTGACCAAATAAATTTGTTATCAAAAAGTATAGGTTTCATTATAGTTTTAGAGAAATATATGTGTGATGGCAATGGTAGACTTCAAAAGAAGATAAGGATGAGTGATGATATGTTTATTATGCTGTAGTGTTCTGATTCCTAGGATTGTGTCATAGCCTTTCACAAGCTTTTCCAAATTCTGCTTTTGACATGGTCTCTCATTGCCAAGAGGCCAACTTTAATTGTGTGGCATGGAATGCTTGTCTTAAACCATCTCATACTTAAGTAATTTTTTTACATTGCTATTGCCAAAATTTTTACAAACTATCTTAAATTGTGGTTTGGTTTATTTTTATTTTTTAAATAAGTACTCTTAGTATTCTCTTCCATAGTTTAATAGACATGACTCTCAGGCTTATTAAGTCCCTTTTTGTCAGCTTTTGTCTTCTGTTGGTGATGTATGGTTTATTTTCTTCATAATGTAAGAATTTGGGGTCATGGAAATATTGAAAATAACCTAAATGTTTAGGAGTAAAATATAATTATGGTTATCATAAAACACATCTACCATTTTCTGAGTATGAAAAATGTCATCTCCTTCTATTAAAACAATATGTATATACATATATATTTGAATTTGTGGTAGCGTTTAAATTTATACATATATTTGAATAAGTGGTAGCATACAATATACATTTTTTCCCCCACATTTCTGTTTTTACCTAATTTGTGCTGAAGATCATGCCATAGTAATACATAGAGATATTCCTTATTCCTCTTCATAACTGCATACTACTCTACTGTGTATATTCTTAAACAATCGTCTTAGAGTAGTATATTTATACTACTCTACTGTGAAGATAGTTTATTCTACCTATCCTCTATTGCTGGCTGTTTGGGATGTTTGTACTCTCTTGCTATTAGGCACAGTGTTACTCTTTTGCATCATCATGACCAGTAGATTGTTTCCTTAAAGCCTGTTTTCCTACAGCTTTGTCAACATGGTATGTCATTAGTTGTTTGGATTTTTGCCATTCTGATAGGTAGGAAGTGATACCTCAGTGTAGTTTTAAATTGCATTTATTTCATTATAAGCAAGGTTGAGGCTCTCTTCCTATGGGTAAGAGCCATGTGCATTTTTTTCTGTAGAGTTCTTGGCTTTTCTCTTCTCTAATTTTAGGAGCTCTCTTTATTTAGGGATAGTAACTCTTTAAGGTTGCATATTAAGGTTGCTAGGGAAATGTTGACAATTTGCTGAATGCAAAAAGCAAAATACTAAATTACGTATTCAGTATGAGTTCAATTAATGAAAGACAGAAAAGTGTGTGTGTACATGTGCAAGAAGACAAATGGATGCTGTACAACCTAAATATTATCAGTCGTTACTGGGTAGTGTGATTATAAGTGATCTTTATATCCTTTTTATTCTTTTCTGTATTTTCAAGATTTCTTATAATAGCATATTATAAACCAGGGAAAGGTATTTAGGAAAAATTAATAAGACATTGGCAGAAAGATATTTATTCACACAACAGTTATGAATTGAGTACTTACTATGCCAAGTGATGTTCTAGGTACTGGAGAACTAGAAGTGAGAAAAACAGATATGGTCTGTGCCCGCAATAAACTTATAGTCTGATAAAGAAAAAAAGACAATAAGTAGTTTAAAAATGTTTACTCATCTCTATCCTACTTATTAATTGTACTAGCTTTTGGAGGAAATTTTCATTGCTGTGAGACATAAGGGGTGTGTGTGTGTATGTATGTGTATTTTCAGCCATATCAGTTTGTGAAAAAAGTACACATATTCCATTGGGAGAACCAACTGGAATTTAGAATAGGATTCCAGAGGTGAAAGGCCAGGACAGGAACCCTTTGGCTACTTGTACTTTGGAGGAATGCTCCTTGTTAGGAAAGTAGTCTGCAGTGTTTTTGAGAAGCTTTAGAAACTGTTCAGTAGTGTAGAAAAGTTGGATAAGCAGGAAAAAGTTAGAGGTCCCCTGAAAAAGAGGGGAAAGCTAGACCAGATATTAGTATGTGGGCCCCTTTTTGCATGACTAACTCCTGTCTATTCTTCAGAGGTCAGTTCAGATGTCACCTTTCCTGGCAAATTGTTTCTGGCTCCTACGACCCGGGCTGGGATTCCCTCCTGGATGTGCCCAGCATCCCGTGCTTGTCCCCATCACAGCATCCTAATGTTACAGTGTATTTTAGTCATCTTTTTTACATGTCTGTGTCTATCAAGCTGTAAACTCCTTAAAGGCAGGGACTTTATCTTACCGTTCACTTTATTCCTTGTATGTAGCACAGTGTCTGGCTGTAGTGGACATTGTAAAGGTTATTAATTCTTTGACAGAAGCAGAGAGATATAGCTATTTAGTAAAATAAGCATTTGCATTTGTTTGGGTAACATAGGATCTGGTTGTACTTTTCCAAAGCATGAATGTGGACTTTGGGGTTTGACTCTTAGAGCCTATTCTTAGCCAGTGAACCCTGAATAGAACAGTCTCTGCAGGTGGATTTGGTCCAGTCTGGGAGACTGTCTCTGTTAGCTTTCCCTGTCTTCTAGCGTGGCTGCTGGTTGACCTCATGTGAGAGAGACCACCAAATGGAATCTAGATGCTTTGCTCCCTCTGAGTTATTCCTCTAATTCCAAGAAATTCTTGTGCACATTGTGTTGAGTACAGAGTTCATTCCCTGAACATCCCTGCTGTATGAGCCTCCTTGGCGTTGGTATACAGCAGTGCTCAATCGAGGATAGTGGATGAATGAATGGTTGACTGGTCAGCCCCTTCTCATCACTGTCTCTTTTTGTCTCATACATCCTAATGCCCTCTCCCCACTCTAATCCCACTTTATTATTTCTTTTGTCTTATCCTTCCTCTTTTCCCTTTTTTCTATGTACTCATATATAATCTGTTGCTCCTAGACAAGCCGGTAATATAATGGGTTTTTCTTAGCTCCTCAGAGCAATTGAAATCTGCTTTGAACTTTTGTCTTAGGCTGCTGAATCTGGTTAGTGTGGTTAGTGTTTGGGTGACCAACCATTCCATTTTACCTGGAACTGCCCAGGTTTTAGCACTACAAGAGTTCTGTGTCCTGGGAAACTCTTCTGTCCTGGACAGTTTGTTACTTTAGTTAGTACTGACCTGGGAAACTGTTGTGTCACATGTGACTTGGATGATTCTTGGTTTTGTCTTCTAGCACTTCCTTGCATTCAGCATGTAAATTTTTTTCATCAGAGACTGTTGTCAGGTGATATATGTCACAGGAAATGAGTAATTTCTCTTCTTGGTTAATTTTTAGCCAAAGGCTTTTGAACAATACTTGAATCTGGAAGATAGTAGACTGCTGACTCATCTGAAGACATGTTCTGCAGTGTCCAAACTTCCTTATGATCTTTGGTTCAAGAGGTGCTTTGCAGGGTGTTTGCCTGAATCCAGTTTACAGAGGCAAGTATTTCTTTTGAAGAAGGCTAGGAGTTAGAGAAGTGTCCTGGCCTTTTGTGTGATAATCCCTCAGAATATAAATTTTCTTTAGAACAATACAGTAATGTGAAGCTAAATTCTTTAGCAGCTAACGTAACAGCATGTGATTCTGCTTATTACTGATTATACAGTTAGAAAATTTGAGGGCCCTCGGTGTGTTAGATGCTGTACAATAGTCCCATCTTAGATGGTCTCTAGGAGTTTATATCAGCACAACCTCCTCTTTCCAGAAATATGGTAGATCTTAATTTAGCAGAAATCTTGGATTTTCTGAGTTTTATTAAGACATCTTTAAAGAAGCTAAAGGCGGTCAAAGATTTGAGATTCAGCCGGGCTCGGTGGCTCAGCCTGTAATCCCGCGCTTTGGGAGGCTGAGGTTAGTGGATTGCCTGAGCCTGTGGGTTCGAGACCCACCTGGCAACTTGGCGAGACCTCATCTCTACAATAAATCTAAAATTAGCCAGGCGTGGTAGCGCGCGCCTGTAGTTCCAGCTACTTGGAAGGCTGAGGTGGAAGGATCTCCAGAGCCCAGCAGGGTGAGGCTGCAGTGGCCGGGAACGGCCACTGCACTCCAGTCTGGGTGACTGAGTGAGACTCCAACTCAAAAAAAAAAAAAAAAAGATTTGAGATTCAAACTTAGCTCTTCCAGTCAGTTTCAGGCATGTGCTATGGATATTTCTGAGTCCTGGCCCCACCCCTCCAAGACTTTATGATGTGGTTGAGAAAAAAGATAATACACAGAGAATGTTAGAAGACAAGATGTGGCCAGGTGCAATAGCGCACGCCTATAATCCCAGCACTTTTGGAGGCCGAGGCCGAAGGATTGTTTGAGCCAAGGAGTTTGAGACCAGGTTGGGCAACATAACAAGACACTGTCTTTACAAAAAAATAAAATAAAGAAATTAGCTGGGTGTGGTAGCATGTGCCTGTAGTCCAGGTACTTGGGAGGCTGAGTTGGGAGAATCACTTGAGCTCAGGGAGTCGAGGCTGTGATGAGCCGTGATCGTGCCACTGCACTCTAGGCTGGGCGACAGAGTGAGACCCTAATTCAAAAAGAAAAAGTAACTAAGTGTACAGAGTATAACACCAAGCTTTAAGAGTTATAGGAATTACCAGAATAGTTATTTTAGAGTGGTTGTAGATCAATAACTGTTTCCTTAAGCCCTTAAAGAAGTTAAAGGAATCCGTTCCCAGAATCACTGGCAATGAAATTGAACTTCTCATATACTTTGTTTTTGTCCTTTAGCATGCAGTAATTATATTAACATTATAGAATATTAGCAGAACACAAACTTTGGTTTAGGACTTTCATTTCCTTCCCTCAAAATGTTGGGTTTGGCAACATGAGGGAATGTGCATTTGGTGAGTTCCTAGCACGGTAGTAATTTTTAGTGAAATTTTCTTTTTCCTTCTAATGCTGATTGTGTCTAGAATAGATTTGAAATGCCTTATCTATTTTGTTGTTTTTCATGGATATTTCACAATAGTTTTTTGAAGCTTATACATAGAATAGGAGCAATTTGATTTTATTTTGTAGTTTGAGATGTCTGGGTAAACAAATTTCAAACTCAAGTAATTTGATTATATTTCTTTATTTTTGTAGGGTTTGGGATAAAGTTGTAAGTGGATCCTGTAAGATCTTGGTTTTTGTAGCTGTAGAAATTTTATTAACCTTTAAAATAAAGGTAATGGCACTAAACAGTGCAGAGAAGATAACAAAGTTTCTGGAAAATGTAAGTGTGTTTTATTTGATTTGATTTTGAATCTAGAAATGATGTCATCTTAGCAAGCCACTAATCCTTTGCATTAAATTATGTCAGAGAAATAATACTGTATATTTTTACATTGTAAGAAACATCTTTTCCTTTGAAAAATTTTGGCTTAAAGTTAGGCTGTGGTTATAGTTTCCATTCTCTCTTTGGGGAATGAGGATCTGAGACAGTTGCATGAGTATGTCCACAGAGGACAAGAAAAGGAAGAAATGAGATCTTCACTTTACAATAAATAGCTTTTGTCAGTGCAAAATAAATTCTGTGTTTCAGATGATTTTATAAGCCTTTTCATTTCTGTTATTGTTTCTGGTATCATCCCAGTTGGGTTTGTTAATGTGCTTAAGTATTAACTTAGTGAATGCTGGAAAAGTCCTAAATGAAATTAATGTTTGCCTCCCTACACATCTTATAACAAAGTAGAATTGAAGAGACTTATGTCTAAATGATTTCCACAGAACTCCAAATCTTTTCATGTTTTAAAAATAGTCAGTATGGACATTGGAATAGTGGTCTAGTAAATAATAAGGACTAAGTGAATGTGTGTTGAGTAAATGAATCATCATTGTAATAGTGGCTAGCATGCTAGGCCTATGCTAAGTATTTTTCATGGATTGCCTCATGTTGTCCTGTTAATAACTCTGTGAAGTCTGCCTACCATTGTCCCACTTTAGAGATGGGGATCTGAGAACCTGCTAGCTTAGGTAACCTGCCCAGGAGCTCACAGTTGTTGGGCAGTGATGGATTTGAACCGAGACAACCTGAGCCAGAACTCCTTAATGTCCTCAGGTGCATGGGAAACAAGCCTTAGATGCTATCATTTTCTCAAAAACAATGAAAACTCTCATGGAAATAAGTTTTATGCCACAGTGAATGAGACTGCAGTTGTAAATGCTGAAATTTCACAAAGACTGGTTTGCTTGTCCACAGATTCCCCAGGATAGCTCGGATGCGATCGTGAGCAAGGCCATCGATTTGTGGCACAAACACTGTGGGACTCCAGTCCATTCAGCCTGAACGCCTCTACCAGTCTGCCAGGCCTGCCCTGAGCATTTTGTTTTTGGCACATGATCCACTGAACTGATTGAGTAATAATCTTTCTGCTTTGGTGCTCAAAGTGTTACTGTTTTTTTTCCATTAAAATTATTTAATTGCAGTACCTGATGTTGCTGTGTTATGGAGTAGCATCTTTTGGTTACACAGAAATATAAAGTTTATCTCTGAATAGCATTTTAAAAGGGTTATTAGAAAAGAGCTCCCAGCCGGGCTTGGTGGCTCTGCCTGTAATCCTGCACTTTGGATGACTGAGGTGAGTGGATTGCCTGAGCCCTCGGGTTTGAGACCCACCCGGGCAACTTGGTGAGACCTCGTCTCTACAATAAATCAAAAATTAGCCGGGCATGGTAGCACGCGCCTGTAGTTCCAGCTACCTAGAAGGCTGAGGCGGAAGGATCACCGGAGCCCAGCAGGTGGAGGCTGTGGTGGCCGGGAGCGTGCCACTGCACTCCAGTCTGGGTGACGGAGTGAGACTCCAACTCAAAAAAAAAAAGAAAAGAGCTCCCAGTTTTTAAAGCAATTCCATCAGGGTGGTGGATGTGTTACAAGTAGTGCATAACCAAGCCTGCCCTGCCTCTCTCTGATTGGCACCAAGCTATTTACTTTCTAAGATCTGTTTTCGAAATAAAGAGCAACTTCCTTTTGTTGACACCTGAGATTTGGCTTTTGTTGAGGCAGCGTGTGTTTAAATCTAAGACTGCTTTCTGAGACTTCATCTTGCTAAATAGGCTTTTAAAAAGTCCCTACATATTTGTTCCTTTGGGCCAGTTGGAATGAAACCACTATTGAGCAAATATGAGGAGGGACCCAGAAAACCCAGAATCTATTTATAAAAAATTGTGTATTTATTCTTACATGTTTAAACTTCAGTCATCGTATTCTCTGTTTGATGCAATACACTTATCGAGACACTTTTTCCATTGCTCAAAACGGTTTTGAACTCATCAATTTTGATGCCTTTTAGTGCTTCTGACATTTTTTGTTTCACCTCTTCCACATTGGTGAAATGTTTCCCTTTGAGGACTTTTTTCCATCCAGGGCAACAAAAAAAGTTGCTTGAGATGAGATTGGATGAATAGGGAGGGTGGGGCATGGGGGTCATGGTGTTTTTGGTCAAAAACTGCTGAGCACTTAGCAGGGGTGTGGGCAGATGCACTCATAAATCACCCATCATGAAATAGGTGAATTCACTGAAAGAATCTCCAAAAAAAATTCACTGAAACTGAACACGGCCTTTCACAACAATGCTAACTGGTACACCGATGCTGATGGGTTCCTAGAACACTCATCTAGTGAGGGAAGTACACTACAGGGGACCCACCCTCCAAAAAGCAGTCCCAATTTTTTTGGGTCCCCTTTCTATGTCTGAATTTACCCGCTAGGGCCAAGTACTTATTTGAGAGTTTGCTGCACTCATGCTTTTTCCTGATTGGTTGTTAAATATCGTGGGGATGTTCGGGAGCATTCTGCCACACACAAAAGGAGTGGGGGAAGTGACCAGGAAAGGTTAATGACTAATGACCCCTGGGCCATATTGTGCCACATAATGTCCACTCTTCATCGGACAGTTGCTGGCTTTGGGAGTTGTGAGTGAAAGGAGCCCTTTGTTTAGACTGGTTCAGTAGTCAGACCTGCAGGAGCTCTAGTGGCAACTTGGCTTCTCCACTCCACCCATCCCCTAAAAGAGAAGGGAGAATGAAATTTTGGAGGCATAATTCTGAGAATTCAGTCCCTCCCTAATGTGTGCAATAGCTGTTGAAAAAGTGTTCAGAGAAAACTGGGTTGTTGAAACCAGCTGCTACTTCTGAGCACTACCATATCCAAATGCATTTAGTTAAAAAAAAAAAAATACACTTTTAAGAAAAACCTCTTAAAGTAAAATTTTTGCCTTATAAGTTAGTACTTGAAAAAACAACTTGCTATCCGCCGTTTATCCAGTGATTGCCTCTGTCTCTGAAGAACTTTCATTCCAGTTGGGATACAAGAAAAGACACACGTGAAGGAATTCCTGCCCCAATTGCTTGCTATCCAGTGGCCTCGAGGGACGTGGAATTGATAGAGAAGTCATAAAACAAAAATAATGTTATTTGCACAAAGTTTTAGTTTTAGAGATGAAGTGAATGTGTTCGTGAACCTTAACTTCAGAGAGGGAGAAAAAAAGAATGAGCAATCTCTTCACAAGAGGATGTCTCAAGGTGTGTGCTCCTGCTAACTCACTCCTAAATGCTGGGAGAGGACCAGCAGCTAGGGAGCAGGCAGGAGCCCCGGGACTCTCGAGGAGAAAGGCTTGCAGACTGAAGTTCCTCTTACTTTTTCCACCATTTTGGCTGGCGTCCAGCTGATCGGAAATGGAAGACTGTTACTACTGCCAAGGGATCTAAAAATAAATATTCTGCAAATATATTCTGTCAAACCCAGTTTGGTTAAAGCCTTTCTGGCTCTAGGGTATGGGGCAGGGATTTTTTTTTTTTTTAAATGAGCCAGTCTGGTGTCATCAGAGTTTTCTTTGTTAGAAAACTAACAGGCAGAAGGCTTTTGAAGGCCCACCATGAAGACAGTGATAGAGCAGATGCGGATCCAATTTCATTTTCGTGTCAGAATTGTATGTTGCTGAGAGCGAAGTGCTTTGAAAATGTTCCTGCCTGCTGTCCTTGGTGAGGAGCTCAGTTCACACCCATATTATTTTTCTTCAAAATATTTCATCAGGATGCTGCTGAATGTTTCCTCTGTGTTAAAACCCAGGCTTCCTGTCATAAAATTGTGGCTAAAATGTGGGCTTCTCCTTTTCCCTTGAAAAACCGGAATTTAACCTGATTAAATTTAGTTTCTACTCTTCCCTTCTAGACATTCTTCTTAAACACAGCCAGGGAAGGTTGGGCTATGTGTATGTGTAGGGGGAGGTGGGGAGTTGTGTGGCTTTTCCCTGATGACAAACTGAATTGACAGATCGTATCAAGGCTGCTTCAGGAAATGGGGTCAGAGTTCACGAGAATGAAGCACTTTCTTTGTTAATGAAAAGTTTGCCTGAAAATTGTGGGGCAATACTCAACTCACATGATGTGTTGAAAGAGCTCTGAGGGCCTCCTTGCTCTGTTGCTTTGGGTGTGAGACACACCTGCCCTGTCTTGAATGCGTAAGTTCCCTGTCATATGATCATCACCTCCCCACTGTGACGCAAGGGTTTTTTTTTTGGTTGTTGTTTTGTTTTTAAATTTTCTCTCTCTCAAAGTGAAGAAACTGGAAGTAAGTCAGTGGGGATGAGGAAGGTAAACAGAGCCTAGATGCCCAGGGCCAGATCTTAAGACTAGTCACTTGCTCAAATGCCCTCTTGGGGACAGTGCCTGCCCAAGCTCTGAGACCATAAGCAGCAGAGTGGGCATGCTGGGTTCTCTGGCCAAGGCAGCCTTTGGGGGGCCCTGGCGGGGTGAGGGTGTGGACAGATGCTGCTCTGGCTCTGCAATAGCCATCTGCCAATGGTCACGTGGGGGAAGCAGCTTTTGTCTTCAGCTGGGTGTTTTGGGTTTGGAAGGGCCAGCGGGTGTGTTCTCTGCTCTTGACTGAGAAGGAGGGGAGTGTGGGAATCTTTGTAGCAGGAGTTGGTGGTATTCCCTCTGGTGGTGGAACAAAGAGCCATTTCTCCTGAGACTCTGTGCCAACTGAAACTGCTTGTGCCTCTTGGCACAAGCTGTAGCTCCCCTGGATCAACTGGCTGCTCACCCAGAGTTGAGTAGGAGGAGGTGCCCGTTTGAGTAGGAGGGAGGGATGGGCGGAGGAAGGGATGAGGAGATCAGAGGACGGTAGTGATTTTCCTGGGGACTAGGCTGGGTTACTGATCTCTGCTTCCCTGATCAGTTGCTCTTTCCATCTCGGTCCCTCTTTCAGCCTTGTCCTGTGGTGGTTGAAGAGTGGACAGTTGCTAGATGAGGTGACAGCTCCTCACCTTTCACTTGGGGGCTGGTTTTATTCCAGGACAAGCACAAAGGGAATTGGAGGATGTGATCAGAGAAGGATGTGAAAGAATCCTTCAAGAAGCTTGTCCTGACTGAACTGAACTCCAGATGAATATCATAGTGAGTGCTTAACGTTCAGACCTCAAAATCACACCTAATACTTAGGTATTCCCTTGTAGTTTACCAAGAATCTAAGCTACTTTCACTGGGCACTGCTAGAGCGCACACCAACCTCTGGCTCTATCCTGGAATCTCTTCTTGGCTTTCTCCATCATCCTTCTTTCCCTCTAGTCTTAACAAGTAGCAACCTGTGATAGGCTGGTCATTTTAGCGTCTCTCTTTTTCCGCTTCTGCCTGCCCTCTGGACATAATGCTAAGAGGATTTGTGAGGGAGGCAGCAAGAAGGAGGAGGAAGCTTTAGAAGATTTGCTTCTGTGCCTCAAGAGATGCTTCTCACCTCCCATTTCTACCGCTTCTTTTCTATTTGATTCATTTATTTGTTTTCATTCAATCATGAAATAAAGATGAATGCACTCTTAGGTATGGGCCAGGTCCTGAGCTTAATTGCTGAACAAGACCTGGTACCTGCCCTCTTGCAGCTTATAATCATGCAGGGAAGACAAATATTAGACAAGTACGTGATTTGTCCTGGAAGTCTTTAGGAGAATCTCTCAACTCCTGAGCTGCCACACAAGGGAGCAGATAAACTGAGTTGGCCCAGAAGCTCCTGAGGAAGGTTAGAATCACCCTGAGATGTGTGGTTCCTTTTCCCCTCCTCTTATTCATGGAAGAGTTGGCAGGAAGAGCCTTGGATGGGGGAAGGGGGTATGAGCCTCTGTCCCACTCAGTAGTTCTGAGACCCAAGCCAATGACTCAGTGTCTCAGTTTCCCCATCATCAAACAGCAATTCTGTTGGCATTCCTTAATCCTCAGCATGCTGTGAGCATCCCATGAGCTGACTGTGAAAGCGCTGTTAGAAGCGTGGAACTCTGTGGAATGCTGTATATTTTTAATAGCCTCATTTGCAAGAGTGTGGCTAGGCACAGCCTCTGTTTGAGCCTACTCTAGGTCTCTACTGCTCTGAAAATTTGTCAGCTCTCTAGCTGAAAGTGTGTTCTCCTTCTGAGCTGCTGTAAAGTTTCAGGTACCACTCATTTAGCAATAATAGTTCAGAAGTCTTTTGTTTGGTGGTCTTGAGCTTGTATTACACTTTCCGTGTGGGGTCCCGCTCAGATGCAAGCTTCTGGAGGCCAGGGACTGTCTTGTTCCCTTTAGCAAGACACTGGCAAATTCAATGTCTGGTGAGGACCTGCTCGGTTATAGATGATGACTTCTCACTGTGTCCTGGTGGAAGGGACTTTCAACCCCTTATGTAGGCCCTAATCCCATTCATTGAGGGCCCCACCCTCATGACCTCATCACCTCGTAAAGGCCCCACTTCTAAAACCGTCACTTTGGGAATTAGGATTTCAGCATACAAATTGTAGGGGAAGATGAACTCTGAGACCACAGCAAAAACATTGGTTTAGAATGGTGTTTATGTCCAGTTCTATGTGAGCTTCTTGGGAGTAGAGATCATTACTTGTTCTTTTTTCCTTTCCCCTATTGTGAACACATCTCCCAGCCCTAGTGGGTTCTTTATGCATATTTGTTGAATATGTGGGTACATGGCTCAGTCTTGATTAAGACTCCTCCCATGACAAGTGAGAGAGTTGTTCCTGAGCTGGCTTGCTTAAAGGAGATTTTATGATAGGATGCAGGGGTGAGACTGAGAACCTAGAGAGGGAGTGATTGGAGTCTGAGATGGAACCAGAGAGACCCTGGATCCTCTTTGATCTACTCAGTGTGTGGGCTGCATTCTCTCTGCAGTTTGGATTGCTCATGTAGATGATGCCTTACCCTAAGAAACTAAACCTAAATGTGACTCTGGAGACAGAGTCTTTTGCCTCAGTTTTTATTTTTATACAGGAGGGTGAGAAAGCAGGAGTTTATTAAGAAGACAGAAAAACCCCCACAGCAGGAGGGGACCTGAAAGAGGGTTGCCCCTCAATTCTTAAATACATGGGAAAGAGACTGTGGTCCGGCTTGGACCTGGTACTGCCATTGACCAATCATCTGTAGCCAAGGGCGTACAGGCATCACACAGCAGACACATGGCTCCCAGGGGCCTCCCTGTGTCTATGGCAGAGTGGAGGGTAGCAAGTGAGAGGCATGGTTAAAGAGGGTCCACTGTGAACTGGGAGGACACTCTCAAAAGCTCTCCATTCCACTTAGCAGGTCTGCTGACTGGACATGTGCCCCACACAGGTACCAAGGGCAACAAGGAACATTCTGCCTCCACTAAGCCTTAGTGGCTTTTCCTGTCCCACTTCTTTCTGAATTCACCCAGCCCTTTCAGACTGGGGGCGTTCAGAGGGGAACTGTCCCACAGGTAGCTTTGGCAAGCCAAATGCATCCTTTGTGAACATTCATACCAAATCAAATATTTTCCAAAAGTCTACAGGAAGTCAGCTTTGCCTGGTTCCTTGCCTTCCACCTGGCTTAAAGTGGGGGGGGGGGGGCAGGGGGGAGGAGAGGGGACGGGGAGAGGATGTGGCTGGCAGCAGCTGTGTTTATTTGCCTTTGGTGGCTGGGGAGGGTGTATGGTTCCCCTCAGGGTGTCCAACATCTGGGTCTCTAGATCAAGCTGGCCTCTGGCCAGGCCAGTGGCAGTTGAGTGAATCTGAATAAAGCCAGTTAGGGTGGGCGGCTGTAGAGGCTGACCGATTTCCAGGTCACATGGACAGCACGCCCAGCCCCAAGGAATGTCAGACCTGGAGGAGAGCTTGCAGATCACCCAGCACCTGGATAAGAGGAGTGAGGTTCCGGTGATTGTGTGGGCTAGACGAGGTCATAGCTGCCGAGCGGACTCCGGAACCCAGGTATCCCAACTGCCTGTCCAGGAAACTTTTCACCCAGCTGCTCCCTCATCCTGAAACACTGCCCCTGTCTTTCTCTGAGCCTTAAAATCCCTCTGTCTGGGCAAAACGTTTCAGAGAGGTTGTACCTGCCCGGACCCATGACTTCCTGGTTGGGTAACTGAGTACAACGCCTGTATCTCTACACCAGGGGAGGGGATGAGGGTAGTAGTTCCCGCCACACGGAGTTGTCAGGAGGATGAAGTATAGGAAGACACATGAAGTCCTTAGTGCCCGGCCCAGAATGGGAACTTGGTAAATATTAGGTGTTACTTTTCAACAGCATTTCAATGTGCATTCTCAGAGAGTGGTGTTGCGATGGAGGGTCTCAAAAAAGAATGCAAGTTCTAGAGAAGACTGCATCCTGAGAAGAGGCTTTTAGGGGAGGAGAGGGTATTGCAGATTCTTTGGGGCACTGCACTGGAACAGGGCTTCTCAAACTCCAATGTGCATCCACATCTCGGGGGTCTTGGGAAACAGCAGATCATGTCTGCAGGCCTGAAGTGGGGCCTGGAGTTCTGCATTTCTAACTAGCTCCCTAGTGATACCAAGGCTGCTGGTCCTTGGGGACCACAGCTGGAGTAGTAAGGGCCTATAGAGTGTAGACTTAACCTAATGCGAGATTTAACCCTGACTGTGAAAGAAAGAAATGTGCCACCCGCCTGTGCCGGTTTCTCATTTCTAAATGGTTGGTCTGACCTCATTTCTAATATATTGTTAAAAGTTTATGAAACACTTCATCAAACCTTTACTACAATCTCAGTGCCGAGATGGGGATGTTTTCCGCAAAACATTCTCTCTCCCTGTTAGGAAGTGGCTTCACTATGACCTTATCACAGATCAGCTCATTAGCAAGGATAGCTCTATGGCCGTTCACTGACCACAAGCCACCTCACTCACAGACACCTACTCATCATCCATCCTCACCTTCCTTACTAACCAGACCAGACTCCAATTTTACTTGAGGCAGGAGTGTATTAATATAACCTTATTCCCCAGGATCTCTTGCTGAAAGGGATGGCCAGTGAGATGGAAAGCAAAGCCATTAGGAAGGACTTCCAGAAAAGGTTTTTAAAGATAACTTACCGATGGCAGGTAATCTTTCCTCTTACTTCCTACCTGGAGTACATACATAATGACTGGAGCTTCAGCCGCTGTCTTAGAACATGATGCAAAAAATGGAAGCCACGTGATAAGGATTGTGGGGCAGAAAGACAGAGCTGGGACCCATTGATGGTGTCACCGACCCACTACACAAGCTGTTTCCTGCTTAACTGTACACTTCTTTTACGTTAAAAAAAAATCCCAATTTGTTTTAGTCTCTGCTATTTGAGTTTCCCGTTATGTGAAGGCTACCTAACCCAATGCTAATGCTAATTGATACCACCAGATCCGATGCTTTTGACAGGGCCGACACGGGCTTACAGCTGTGTTTGCCACCTTCTGATTACCCTTTGCGGGGCTCACCAGTGGCATAGGAACTAGGGGATAAGCTTACTGGGTTGAGAGTCAGAAGCCCAGAGTCTGTGGCTTGGCTTTGCTATTTCCTAGCTGTGTGACTGTGTTCTCTGTAGGCTTCAGTCTCTTCACCTGTACAATGGGGATGAAGGATGAAAGTGGCCAGCATGGTGCTGAAGTGGAGAATTCATTCCACTGGTGCTAGGGTATCTTAGGATGATGGTGTGAAGATACGAAGCAAGGGCCAGTACTGATGGGGCAGGGAGGAGACGCCCAGGGTGAGGTTTGCGCTCTGACTTCTTGTGCTTTCTTCAAGGGTGCCCACCTCAGTGTGCTGAGGACAGCAGAGCACTGCTGCCTCTGTTGTGATCACAGGGCTTGAACTCAGTGTCCCTTTCAACATTCATGGTCTGCGAATGTGGTTTTGTCTGGAGAGAGGCGGGGGCAGCACAGTAAGCTTTCAGTGTGGCCTTGAGAAACCGGCCTCTGTCTTCCTTCACCAGCTCCTGAGCTCAGTGCTGAGGCTTGAGAGGTAGCCCAGGGAACGTCTTGGCTCCCTCTATGCTGAAATCCAAATGGCTCTACCCCAGGGCTTGCTGTGAGCCGGCCGAATGTTCCTAGTGATCAATAATGAGTACTAGCCAGGTGTGGTGGCAAATGCCTGTCATCCCAGCACATTGGGAGGCCAAGCGGGAGGATGAGGCCAGGAGTTTGAGACCAGCCTGAGCAACATAGTGAGACCCCCATCTCTACAAAAATTTAAGAGTTAACTGGGCGTGGTGGTACACACCTGTAGTTCCAGCTACTCGGGAGACTGAGGTGGGAGGATCACATGAGCCCAGGAATTTGAGGCTCCAGTGAGCTGTGATCATGCCAATGCATTCCAGCCTGAATGACAGAGTTAGACTTGGACTTTATGAAAAAAAAAAAAAAAGCCAAAAATTAAAACAAAAAACAAAATGAGCGGTTTGCTTTCTCCTACTGACTGGAGCCTATAGTCAGATGCTTGAAACCATGGTGGAACCGTCCACACCTTTTCTGTCCAAATCAGAGACCCCTTTGTTTCTCTCTACCACCCTCCAACCCTGAAGCCATCATGCTTGGACCTTCCCCTCCTCCCCCGCAGTCAGTTATGTTCAGCCCCTGAGGGTTTCTGCTCGTGCACAGCTAGCCGGTTCCTGGAGGGCAAAAAGCGTATCTGTACCGTGAACTAAAAATATCAAGGGATGCGCTTACCTCCAGCATGGGGGTGGCGGCTGGAGACCTGAAATAGGACTGCTCAATAGGGGCCTCTCACTGTTTGGCCCAGTGGGTCTCTATTTTTCTGCCCAGCTGCTAGATGGTCTGAAACATGCCTGCCCCTCCTTACTGTGGCCTGTTCCTTGATTTTAAAATTGGATATGATTGAAATCAGGCCTGTCCGGGTGCACATGTTATACACAGTAAGATTCTTATTCATGTATTGTCCTATAAAAGGCAACCAGCCCTGTGCGTTCTTTCTGGTCTTCCTTTTTTTTTTTAAAGAATTATAACTAAGTTTTTTTTTTTTTTTTTTAAATGGAAAAGGAATATGTGGGAGGAAAAAGGCAACCAGGACAAAAGGGTCTGCAGTGACCAGGGACCCCCTCCAAGTTCCAACCCTGAATTCTCTTCCTCAGCCTCAACTCTCCTGAGACTAAAAGTGAGCATGTTATTGCATGTACTTTTCTCGGAAGAAAGAAGGGGGTTGTCCAGTCTGCTTTGGGCTGTCGTCATCAAGAGACAGAACTAAGGAAAACCAAAGACGGTTCAACTACCACAAGGGGCTCTTGTTCTGCAGCTGGTGGATGCCGGGCAGTGGGCTGTGGGCATAGGTGGGACTGGCTGAGGTGACAGTTTGCATCTTAATGGTGACTTGGAGAAGCATCCCCACCACCCCAACAACAAGGCAGCACACAGTCTGAACAAGGCCAGACTCTTGCCAGATGGCATTTTTGCTATTTTAACCTCAAGGCCTCATAGAGTTAGCACACTGGGGCTTTGTGAGGCGGACTGAGGCCTTCTGGGAGGCTCAGGTGTTGAGACAAAATGCCCCAGATGTGCTGTCATGCATGACAGCCTAGTTGGCACAGCTGGCAGGCCCACTGCGATGTGGGGACTGGCTGCCGGTTTGCTGGGACCAAAGCCTTCATCCAAATTCTGTCCATGGGGGTGGATTTTCTGAGATAAGATGTTCAATCAATGTCTGCAGGGACCCACTTGCCCTCTTCTGTGTGGGGGCTCTGGAGTCGCAGGTAGCCTGTAAAGGGTCCCCCAAGTAGACAAGATGTCAGTGGTCACTCCAGGTAGGTTATTAAGAACAGATAGCATTTTCCTCCTTCCCTTTCACCATTTCTATCTCTCGTTTTTGATTAAACGAATAGCATCAGTGATATCACCATGTAGGAAACACTGTACCTTGGAGACCACATGAGATGCAAAGTCTCAACCTATCATGGACAAGGAAGGGAACTGGGGTCTGGAATTCCAGCTCAGCATAGATGCGTCTTAGCTGGTTGTCAGAGTCTAGAAGAATTAGTCAATTCTGCTTTTGTGGTTTCTTTTCCTGTCTCTGGCAAATACATTCACTAGTTCACTTAACAAGGGCCCTTTGCCTTAATCTGGGGTGGGGGGGGGGTGTTCATGGAAATAGTGGATGAGCATGGCTTCCTACAGTGAAATGTGGAGAGCATTCTTTGATTAAGAGCAGAACCCCTTTTTCCCAGAAAGTTGTTTCTAGGACAGGGACTGGGTGCTGACACATGATGACATGCCTGACATGTCCTTCTCTCTCTGCCTTTGCAACAGCTCTAAATAGGGCCCTGACTACACAAGTACCTCATTTAACACTACTTCCCTTGCAGGAAGTCATAAACACTGGCTGACTGTCAAATGGTGTGGAAGGTCCCCACTGACGGGAGACTCAGCCTAACCACAGACGCATGGGAGGCCTGTTTCGTGGTGTTGGAAGGTGATGTCATCACCTACAACAGGCAACTGGGTTAACTGGATGGATGCCGGGAGAGTGCCAGGTCAAGAAAGTAGAGCCCCCCCCGGGGCACAAATCAATAAGGGTACCAGATCTCAAATCAGGCAAAGTGGGGACCAAAGGAAGGCCCAAACTTTACCTGTACAATATCCACTTGTATACCTAATCTTGAATTGTACCCTACATCTTTCAAATAAAATGTAAAAAAAGAAAATCCATTGATCATATATGTGTGAGAATATTTTTGAATTCTTATTGTTTCATTGATCTATATGTCTATCTTTATTCGGTATTATAATATCTTATTTTAGCTTTATAATAAATTTTGAGATCAGTTAGTTTAAGTCTTCTAATTTGGCTTCTTTTTCAAAAAGTTGTTTTGGCTATTTTCATATACATTTTATAATCATCTTATAGAAAATGCCTGCTGGAATTTTGTTTGGAATTGATTTGAATTATAGATAAATTTGGGGAAAATTGCCATCTTAACAATATTTAGCATCCCATTTTGTGAACACAGTATATCTTTTCATTTATTTAAGTCCTCTTTAAATTTTTTCTCAGCAATATTTTAGTTTTCAGTGTACCAGTTGCATCTTTTGTGAAATATATCCCTACTTCATACTTTTTATGCTATTATAAACAATATTGTCTTCTAAATTTTAACTTTTTATTACTAGTATACAGAAATATAATTGACTTGTAAATTTTAACCTTGTATCCTACAGCCTTGCTAAACTCACTGGTTGGTTCTAACAGCTTTTTAAAAATTCCTTAGGATTTTTTCCATAGATGATAAAGTTGCCTGTGAATAGAAAGCTTTCTTTATTTTTGATCTGTATTCCTTTTATTTCTTATTCTTGCTTTATTATACTGGCTGGCATCTCCAGTACAATATGGAATACAGAAAACACATTTTTGCCTCATTCTCAATCTTGGGAGGAAAGCATTCAGGTTTTCACTATTATGTAAGATATTAAGCTATATAATTTCTTTTTTTTTTTTTTTTTTTTTGAGTTGGCGTCTCACTCCGTCGCCCAGACTGGAGTGCAGTGGCCGCTTCTGGCCACTGCAGCCTCGACTTGCTGGGCTCCGGCGATCCTTCCGCCTCAGCCTTCCAAGTTGCTGGAACTACAGGCGTGCGCTACCACGCCTGGCTAATTTTTTTTGATTTATTGTAGAGATGAGGTTTCGCCTGCCCAGGCGGGTCTCGAACCCGCGAGCTCAGGCAATCCACTCACCTCAGCCTCCCAAGGCGCGGGATTACAGGCTGAGCCACCGAGCCCGAAGCTATATAATTTCATTGACGTCCTTTATCAGGTGAACCAAATTTCCTTTAATCTCTACTTTGATGAAAGATTTTATCAGGAATGAATGTGGTATTTTTTCAAATGTTTTTTCTTCACATATTAAGACAATCTCGTGGTTTTTATTCTTGAGTTTGATAATATGATGAATTACATTGATTTTTGAACACTAAACCACCTTGTTTTTCTATGAAAACTCCACTAAGTTATGATTTGCTATGGTTTTTATATATCATGGATTTGATTGACTAATTCTTTTTAAAAAAACATGTCTATGTTCATGAGAAATTATGTTTTATAGTTTTTATTCTTGTAATGTCTTTTTATGGTTTTGGTATCAGAGTGATGCCAGCTTCATAGAATGAGTTAGGAAGTATTCCATAGCATTTAATTTTTTGTTTAGTTGACTGCTAGTTTGGCCTTTCTTATAGTTGATATGTCTGTATGTGTGGAGTGAGGGGTGAGGACAGATGAATGTGGCTGTGAGAGAAAGTGAACAGTACATTTGTTTGGGGGATAAATCATCATTTTAAATATGAATGTATTTGTTGAATATTTGGAGACAATGAAAGCCATTGTGCCTCCATTACCTGTAAACGAGTTGCTAATATTATCTAATCACTAAATTGCTACGAATTACTTGAGATAACATGTAAATCATTTAGCACTTTTTAGAACAGAGCTGGATCTCAGTAAATGTTAGTCATATTTTCTTACTAAGAAAAAAAAAAAAGAAAGTAGAGCCAATGCATGCATCAGCCTCGCAGGGAGGAAAGAGGTGCTGCTTTAGAGTCAAACAGACCTGGGTTTGGAAGACCCACTGCCACTTGCCATCTGTGTGTCTTGGCCCAAATTGTTTTTAGTGAGGCTGAGTTTCCAGATCAGTGACCAAAGTGTTGTCAGGGTTAGGTAATATTGTGTCTGAAGGTGGTGTAGCATAGTGCCTGGTGTGTAGTAAGGATGTCATCACGTAGGAATCAAGTGCCCAGACCACAGGAGTTAGAAATCAGGGGTGGCAACTTTCAGATGTCAGAGGAGACATCTGTTGTCTATTAGTTCATCTTTTTTTGTGTATGTGATGCTGCTCACTGAGTTACAAGGTCACCTAAGTGAGGCCTCTCTTGGACTCCTTTCAGGGAAGCGAGGCGCTCAGTCCCCTAAGCCCCTTATTCAACCCTGCTTGTTCCTGAGGTGGTCACCACAGGATGGCCCCATCAACAGCACCCCCCATAGGGCTCCTGGACCACACATAGCCAAAGGGCCTGCTCAGGGACCCCCAAGCAGGATGATGCAGCAGGGAATGGGAACGGAAGCTGGGAAGTGAGCAAGGGTCACACTGCCACCGTGGATGTGGATGCCACACTGCAATGTGGGGTTTTACGGGTAAGATGGGGGGGCTGCTGCAGATGCCAAGCAAGGGAGTGGGGTGAGCAAATCTAGGTTTGGACAGACGAATCTGGCTGTGGGACTGGATGGTAGAAGCCGTGGATGGTTGAGGCTACAGACAAGGAGGCCATGGCTGCCATCCTGGTGGGAGATGAGGGACTTAATTAAAGAGAAGTGATGCTGAATAGGGTGGAATAGCTTCTAGAATGAACTGGCAGGTGTTCACGATCAGCTGGAAGTGGAAAGAAGGTAACTTCTAGGTAAAACCATTCACTGACAAAGGAAGCAGAGAGGAGGAACAGGATTGGAGTGGGAAGACTTGGCCTTGAAAATATGAAAATGCTCTGGGGTATATTGAATTTGAGGTGCTTGTGGGACTCAGATATCAGCAAAGGGGCTAACACTTTGCAAGGCCTAACTCTATGTCAGATACTGGTCTAAGCGTCTTACACATGTCATTTTAATTCTCATGACAACCCTAGAAAGTAGGTGCCATTATTCCCATTTTACAGACAAGTAAGCTAAGGCACAGTGAGATTCAGTAACTTGTCCAAAGTTACACAGCTAGTAAGGGATGAGGTCAGAATTGAACCCAGGGTCAGGGTTCAGGGCCATATGCTCTTAATGTCTATGCTACACGGCTGCTTCGTGACATTAGGAAACTTGGGTCAGGCACTTAGGGCAGATCTGAGCTGCTGCCATAGACAGGCGTCATCTGGAGCGTCCCATATGGAGGAGGTAGCTTAGGACCCGCAGAGAGTGAGTCAGGGAGCAAACTTGTCCTTTGGACTAATTATCAGGTTCAAGCACCCCCCCCCCCCCCTCATGGAGCGCCCTCAGACCTGGGATGCTGCAGAGGCCCACATGCTGTGTCTTAGGCATCACTGGACAAGGCCCATTAACCTCTCCAGGGTGCTTTGCCTAGGACAGGGGAGGCCACACAAAGGCACGCCAGAGGGCAAGTCCCAGTGCCAGCCGACTCTCTAGGATACCAGTCCATAGCAGGGAGGGACAGAGTTGCAGGTGACCTGAGAGGAATCGGAACTGTTCTCCGAGAGACTGGCCCCAGCAGGACTTGCTTCAAGTTTACTCTTTCCTGAGGACTAAGCTTAACATTTTAAAATTCCTATATCCCCAAATCATGGAAAGTTGATGCACCAAAGGATATTAGAGAACATCTTATTTAATAACCTCCCGCCTCCCCACTTTCCAGATGAGAAAACTGAGGCCCAGAGAAATTGCCAAGGCCAAAATTGCCTAGTTAGGTGTAGTGGCAGAGCCACCACTTCTACGTCATAGGATGGTGTAAACATGTAACAGACACACCAGGCCGCCCCTTCCTACTGAGACTGGAGCCATCACCTTTGTTTTCTTGAGAAAGGGCTCTCTCTTAGCAGGGCAATGACCGGTTTCCTTCCCTCTTGCCAGACAGAGCCTGTAGGGGACTCTATTAAACATTTTTCTTTCTAGTCCTTTTACTGCCCTACAAATTGCCGTCAAGTTCTGCAGATTAGACTTTTCAAAAGGCAGAGAGTGTTGGAAGTGAGGAAAGGGCAAAAGGAGGGAGAAACTTGGACTGGAACATGAACACCTTTCTGAAACCACTCACCCCTTTTCTCCTCTAGCCACTGCTGCTCCAGGGACACTGCCCCAGTCCCACAGGTGACCGCTCCTGGCCCCGACATCTGATGCAAATGCTATAGGATCCCAATGTCTGGAGGGCTCTGCGGCTGCTCCCCAGCAAAGGCAGGAGCAAATGGGCAATAATGGGTGGAAGGGGTGGGATTCAGCAATCCAGACAACGTGGCTCCCTGTGGAGCATTCTCCCAAGTCCTTGCCACTCAGATTCCTGGGTGAGCAGCATCAGCATCCCCTGGAAGAAATGTTAGAAATGTAGATGCTCAGGCCCCACCCAGACCTTCCTAATTGGTCTCTAGGTTAACAAGATCCCCAGGGGACTCCTACATAAGGTGTAATTTGAGTAGCCAGGTGCTGGGTTCCTCTTTCGCAGAGCGATCATTCTATATTGCAGAACCAGGGATATGTTATCCAGCCACCTCATTCACCTAGACTGCAGATGGCAAGCAGTACAGGCCCCTCTGCTTCCCATAAAAGCCTTCAAAGAGACAAGTTAGTAATCAGAAGGCTATGCAACAACGCTCTTGGCTCGATAGGACAAATATCATGTCTCTCAAAAAAAGGATATACAGATAAGTACTCAAAAAGCAAAGTAGGCCAAGTGTGGTGGCTCACACCTGTAATTCCAGGGGAGGTGGAGGCAGAAGGACTGCTTGAGCATAGGAGTTGGAGACCAGTCTGGGCAACAAGACCTCATCTCTGCAAAAAAATAAGCTGGGCACAGTGGTGTGTGCCTATAGTCCCAGTTACTTGGGAGGCTGAAGCAGGAGGATTGCCTGAGCCCAGGAGTTTGAGGCTGTAGTGAGCTCTGATCATACCTCTGTCCTCCAGGCTGACCTTGTTTCAAAACAAACAAACAAAAAGCAAAGTGTGGCTTTTGCTTAGGGACAGTGACACTACAAAGTCCCCCAAGGCATTGATGCTATTAAGCCTGTCACCTGATCTGATCCTACTGAGATGACCCTGAGTGATGTAACAAAAAGCAAATTTACATTCATTATTCCCAGATGGTTAAATGATAGAGAGTTGGACAATACATTTTAGATATTCTTATAAAAACATTAAGAAAAATCCTAGTAAACAAAAAGGTAATTTATGTGCAATAATACTTTCTTCCCCCAATAATATGACACACAAGGTTGTCTTGAATCTCCACGGACTCTTACTACGCATTTTGCCAATGAGCTGATTTATCCCATCTCCAGCTAAACCAACCATTTTTTGTGCTTTCTGTTGTTGCCTGATAAAACACACAGGAGTCAAGATTTTTTTTTTTAGACTTTTTTTGGTTTGTTTTTAAAGAAACTGCATACATCATCAGAGACAAACAATAATTTAAATACCATGCAGTTTCTGTATGTACAAAACCTAGGCCACAGAGATCCAGTTCAATTTGTATTCTCTATTTACATTGTCTTCTCATACAGCCATCATCTGGTAAATTAGAACCCGGGAGATCAGGGGGTTGACAGTCACCACACTCACTCCTATACAAAGACAAACTATTTACAGACACCCGGAAGCAACTGGAAAATGCAACCAGTCTGGGGATTAACAGACAAATGGGGAGAGAAAGTCATTTAAGGTGACCTTTGCCCACCGGCTGTGCAAAGGGAGAGCCTGAAATTCCACTCATCGAAGCAACACACCACGATTTTCATTCGGCAAATATAAATACATGTTCATAAGTGGGAGAAAAATAAACTCAGAGTTTTTCATCACATTTACCGTCACGTTGTTTGGTTTCTCTAATCTGACATAAAGGCTAAAGTTTAAAAAGTTTTACAGGACTTTGTGAGGAGTTTTACAGGGCCTGTGAGGATGAATATATCAGTAATTTTGAAAAAGCAAGAAGGCCAATCGCAGTCTTTTCTGTCACTGATGGGCAGCTGGGGAGCGGGGTCAGGGCAGTGTCTAATTTTGAGAAGGAAACATTTAATTTGAGACATTTCACATTCCTTCTCTCAAGCTAATCCAAATGACAAAATGCCCAACCGGGAATTTATACACATAAAACAAACTTTGACTTGAAAACTGCAGCTTTTTCAAAAGAGATGCATTTTAGGTCATCCAGCTTCCCCCCCCCCCCCCCCAATTAATGTCAAATTATCATCTTGGAAAGTAACACAAATTGCTTCAGTTGTTGTGACACTGTGGCAAAAAAAAAAAAAATTTTTTGGGTAGATCTCTAGAAAGACCTCAAGGTTTTAAGAAAAGAAAGAGACAGCAGAGGGCCCATCCTGCAGGCCATGAAGGTTGCTGAGCCTGTGTAAGAGCCACTTAAAATGGGCTTGAAATAGCCCACCCTGAAGGTGCAGGAACTTTCAGTGGCGTTGGAGGTGCACCCGTCACTCTGAGCAAGTGACTTCTGGAAAGGGGTGCTCTGCAGGAAGAGCAGCGGAAATCGTGTGCAATCTCTTCCATGCACAGAGTAGACTGCAACACCAGAGCACTTTGGGCGGAAGCCCTGCTTGCTGGTTGCTGCAGGGAGATCCCTTTGGGCTTTATGTTCCCAGGAATCTGAAGGGCCTGAGAACAAAGGCCAGCAGAGCCACGGGCCTGCATGGGAGGAGTCCTATCAATGGAATGAGTTTTCTTAGGACTCGTTCCTGGCCAGGGGAAGGCCTGACCATCATGCCAGGGCACCATGTGCCCTTGAAGCCCACTGTAGTCAGAGGAAGCTCAGACTCAAGGCCTGGCCTGGCAGGCACCTCTGCCTGGCACACATGCCCGTTTGCTGGCTGCCGTAGAGAAGTTCAACGAAAGAGCCCTATGTCTTTCGTCATACCATTTGCACATTCAAATGTCAATAAGCCTTTCGGGAAGACTGTGTTTACAGTCACACTAAAATCCTGACCACATTTTCCCTGAACAATACCTCTCCCTGCGGCAGGAACTATTCTCAGATTCAATAGTCAAATTAAAAAAAAAAGAATCTTGTGACGGCATCCTCCTTGGCTGGGCAGAGGCGTGCTGGCTCCAGGTGGCAAGGAAAATCTGTGGCTGGAGGCACTGCCTAAAGAGCTGCCCTGAACTCTCCCCAGCAGCCATCTGGCTCCTGGACTAGTGCTGGCCATGGGAGCCATTCATGCCTGCAGAAAATCCAGTGGCCTCACTGATGAGTCTGAATCCCAAGAGTAACTTGCTCCCACACAGCTCACGGTGAGGACAGGTTAACTCATTCTGGGAAGGCCAAGGGGTACCTTTCTAAATCCTGGGTATGTGTGGTAGAGAGAAAGCTGTCACTGAATGAGACTGGGATAATGATGGAGCCACTCCTGAGAGCCTGGGAGCTCTGTCAGGAAGAGAAGAAAAAACTAAAACAAAAACAAAACGCTGCCGTGGGCCCCACTGGGATGCTTGCTAGGGTTTAGTAAGGTCCTTCCCTCAGTGCACACCCCGCTCTCGGTGTCCCTGTCAACTGTGTCAGATAGTTAGACACACACTTCCAATCACCCTCACCAGCATCAGGAGGGAGAGGAAGGATTTTCTCTGGATTAATTGGAGCAGGGCAGGCATGGCTGGTGTTGGCCCGATTCTGGTACGGGCTGAATTCTGGGGATCCTCCATAGGAACTCTTCGGTGCAAAGAAAGGAGAAAAGAAGGCCATGGAATTGTTCTGGAGTACTGGCCGCTCAGGGCTGGAAAGCCAGCCTTGCAGGAATGGTTTCTGGCCTACACATGCTGGTTCCATGCTTGCAGCCATGGACTCCCAAGCCACACAGTCCCAGGCCCTGGGGCACACAGAGAAAATGAACATCGGCCAAGCAGAGTTTCTGACCCCAGCCTTTCTGATCTCAACAGATTCCTCCTGCTCAGACTTACACAATCACAAAAGTACCTCAGCAATGGCTGTGTGTGTGCATGAATAACCCGTGACATTTGGCTCTCTGAACACAGATGGGCCGATTACTTTGAACCAAGCAGATGACAGCTTTCCCTTCTACACTGAGCTTCTTGGAAGGTAGCTCAGCTCAGGCTGAGGGGGTGGGATGGGGTCAGCCTTCTTTGCCTAGAGCACACACACTTCTAGGACCAAGAGGCAACCAGACTCCCCGAGAAACAAGCCCTTCCCTTTTGTTCACTGTGTGGGTAGTGCCTGGAGGGAAGGGATGGCCTGGGCAATGGAGAAGTGCTCCCTCCCTCTCGCCATCACCCTCCCAAGGGGCCCCCAAACCAGAAGCCACGTCTGGAACCAGTACATTTGGCCAAGTCTAGAAGGACAACTAGACCATCAACTTTACACAGTCCCCCCAAGCCAAGCCTACCCCCCTCAGCTTTCTTTGGACTCAGGTGGCAGACACTTGTGAGGAAGAGATTCGCTGGAGACCAAGTGAACATGGTGCCTGCGGGGCCTGACTGGAGAGGATGAGGACCGCTCCACCTGTGCTGGAAAATCTTCAGTCAGGGCCCTGCCTGTGCCCTTGGCCCTGCTGGGGGTAGGACATGTCTTGGTGTCAGAAGTGGGGCCAGCAGCTTGGACCGCTATGCAGTCACCTTCGTGTTTTCGCACATGGAATCCTGATTGTTTCCTTTTCTTTTTTTCTTCTTTTTAAAAAAGGCAGTTCAGAAGATTTACATCGTAATGGGGAAGTGAATAAATACCAGCACTTATGGTTCTTATAAATTTATGTTGTGAAGACAGCATAGCACTCAAGAGGAATTTGACTGTTAAGGTCGGTGAAACCTAGGAAAACAAATGATGAAATCAAGACCCAGGGGCTGCAAAGGTGTGGGATTCAACAATCTAACCCTTCCACCCTCAGATTTCCTCCCACCAAAGGCACGTTCCCACAAGACTGCCACTGAATCCATCTCTGGCTTTGGAATAGTTTCATCTGGAACTCCTAGGGGTCAAATTGGGCAGCTCTGGTGGCCTCCAGCCTGTGCCATCAGCCTGGATTCAGCTACAAGGTGGAGAACCCAATCTTGTGTCTCTGAGTTCAGGCACTAAATACTTGGTAAGTCCTGTTTCTCTCAATGTTCCCCAAAGGAGAAAGTTGTAAGAATGGAGTCAACAGCTCTCTTGTTGCCTAGCCATATGACCTTAGTCTCCTTGTACCGTGGTTTCTCCAAATATCATCACACAGGACTGTCAGGGAGAATGGTATAGAATAATAGAAGTAAACACATTTTGGAAGTTTTATGTGGATTGGATATTTTGCCCAGGTTTGGCCTCTGCTGACTGGTTGTAAACTGGCTATGATCTTTTCTCCTTGGCTTAAGTTTTCATGAAAACCCCCTGGGGTTACTGGTAGTCCGGCACTTATTGGGCCATTAGTTTAAATGAATTAAAACCCAGGCTTGCAGAGGGCTGCTTTTAGGCTGGGCCTTCAGTGTTCCTTACCCTGGTTTCAGCCACCTACAGTGGAGTCTCAGGGTGACCTTTCTTTGACCTTCTCCCCTATGTCATTCATTAAGCCACTTATGACCCACAAGTAGGAGAGTTTCATTGGAAGACAGGCACTGCAACCGGGGGGAGGGGAAAATAAAAATCCTTTGACACTAACCTTGTTAAGTGTCTACTCAACTCATGAACTTCCATTTCAGTGCTTTTAAATTCATTGAGCTCCTTTCGGATGGCAGCCTGGAATAAAGAGAAAGTCACACACGTGTGCAAGAAGGAAAGACAAAGAAACTCTTTTTTAAATTTCATCTCTAACAATACTTTTTTTCTTCAACAAAGCCAGACAAGTTTAAAATTGCTTCTTTTATTGGGAGGAAGAAAATATCACCTATGATATCCTTTAGTAGAAAAACTCCCCCTTCCCTAAAATCTAATTGCAAATGATTACAGGATACTGTCCAAAGTGTCTTTTTCTTCCTCTTCACAGAGCTGTTGCATCCAAGCATCAACAGTGCGTGAATGCCAACCTCACACTCCTGGGGGCCAAAGTGCACAGTTCAGTGCAACCTCTCATCTTCCTTAGGTAATAATGCTCAGCACAGGCACAGGGGTGCTCAAGATGGATACTTCCGGAAGGGGTGGATCAAATTCCCCACCCAAATTAAGGGAACAGGTGATGGCCAGCTCCTTCCTTCCTCTTGCTCTTTTACAGTGTTATGGACTCCATGGTGATATATTTCACCATGTGGGATATGTTTTGAATAACATTACATATTCTGAGATCATCCTGAAGAAGCCCATCCTACAATACTGCCTGCACATGCGGGGCAGAGCTGGGTGATCAGCCAGCAAGGAGCAGTGGTGAGAAAGCAGGGGAGGAGAAGGGGCCAATGGAGAAGAAAGCTGGGCACGGAGACAACCTCTCTGCTCCCACAGGGGTGGGAACTGCAAATACAGGCTCCTGTCCCCAACTCTGATACTTGGTTGGTGGGAGTATCAAGCCTTCAGGAACTTGATAGAAAAGTCTTCAGGTAGAATCAGTAGCCCTCCCAAGGAAAGGAAGGCCTATTCTGGTTTAAGTGCCTGACTACCATCTTTGGGGAGGGGATGGGACCATTCCTGTCTTCTGTCCCCAGCAGCCACTGGTGAACTGGCTATGTTTCCCACCTAAGAGCTGCCCGTGATACAAGTAGAGATGCTGCACATTTGCTAACACCCTCATCCTTGTAAGCATTCTGCAGCAAGAGTGTGAATAATAGAGAACAAGAGCCAATGTCCCTTCTCCTTTCATATCTATGTGTGTGTGTGTGTGTATGTGTATGTGTGTGTGTGTGTTTGTGTGTGTGTGTGTGTATATATATATATATATATATATATATATATTTTTTTTTTTTTTTGAGTTGGGGTCTCACCCTGTTGCCAAGGCTGGCGTACAGTGGCACAACCATGGTTCACTGCAGCCTCGGTCTTCTGGGCTCAGGCAATCCATCCACCTCAGCCTCACGTTTAGCTGGGACTGCAGGCACTTGCCACCATGCCCAGCTAATTTTTTTACTTACAGTAGAGACAAGGTCCCACTATGTTTCCCAGGCTGGTCGTACCTCTGGGCTCAAGGGAACCTCCTGTCTCGGCCTCCCAAAGTGTTGGCTAAAGGCTTGAGCCACTGTGCTCGGTCTCCTCTCACCTTGAGAAGACACACTTCTGGGAGGCTGGTTTGTCTGTCTTGTGCACGCCAGTGCCGGTTCCTGGGGTCAGGTGCCATAAACTCCTGCACAGTGAAGCTACGGATGCTGTATTTACAGAGGAGGACATAGCCTTCTATGCACTTTGATATGTGGACTGACCCAGCACAGGATGGGCCGTTTTGGGGAGAAGTCCCTGCTTCTGGCTATTTCAGTCCCACCCCAGTGCAGCAGCATCCCTGCATGCATGTTTCCTGCAATGCCCTGATCCAAGGTTGGTGATAATCAGCCAATCTGGGCTGTAGATGACTTACTGCTGTATTACATGTAAGAAAACCACTGGTCCTGGCATGGATGGAGTGAAGGCAGGACTCTCTTGGCCCCTGGCATTTCCCAATTTCTACTGTAATGTAAGTATTGGGCATAATCATTATTCTAGACTGTATTTTTTAAAAAGGTTTTCAGTTCTCCAGGTGCTCATAGTGAGTGGACTAGAATTAGATAGGATCACCAAACAGAAGTTTATTTTGATACATGGTCTAATGGGCAGATAAGAATGATTTCTCATTAGCACTACTGCATTTTTTATAAAACAAACTCAACTTCAAATTATTATTTTTCTTTCTGGTTCCTAAATTGATGCGGGACTAGTACAGTGAGATATGTTTTGCAAAGTCTCTGTAATCTGTGCCCTATTTCTCTCATTAGGTTACAAGAAAGGAAAACACAGCTACTTGGTCTTGTTTTGGTTTTGTGAGTCGCCTATTGGGTGCTGATGACAGTGTTCCCTGCATGGAAGGTCTGTGGTAAGCCTGGAGCCTTGTGCCCTTGAACTGCCTGTGTCTATTCCAGGGACATTCTGTGTCTCTGAACACTACCTCCCAGGCTGCCCTTCCTCCTCCTGCAAAGCGGGCACAGTATGACCTGTCTTGTGCCTTCTCTGGAGCCCTTGGGTAAAGCTGACTCCATCATGGAGACTGGCTGGGGCCTTGCGGCTGGTCTCCTCACAGGCTTCCAGTGGCAAGCCAAGTGGGAAATCCAACATGAGGCCCTGCTTCCCACTCTCAACGAGGTGCTCTCTGCCCTCTGCCTGCCCCCCTGCTTACTTTGTCAGCAGCGGTGAGGCGGGTCCACGGCTTGTCTGCCCTGCGGTCATAGTCCTGAGCGTCGGCCACCTCCACATAGTCACTGAAGCGGATGAGGATCTTCCTTTCTCGAAGTTCTTCCACTGTGGGCCTTTGACTGAGCTACAGGGAGGGAGCGAGATAGACCCAGTCAGCCAAAGAGGTTTCAATTACTTGGTTTTGTCTGTAAATTTGTGGGTGTGGACAAGAAGGTCCACAGAGGCAACTAACATGTCACATAGCAAAGGAGGGGCAGGGCAGGGTGGGAACCCGGGGTTCCTGATTCCCAGAACAGGGACCTTTTCAGGATCTAAGATAGAGCTTTGCTATCCCTTGTGATTCCTCTAGGCCTTTAGAGTGGACAGTACCTTTCTTCATCACATTGCTGTGACTCACTCTTCACACCAAGCAGTCTTTCTGTGTGGCTGTGGATGCCTGTTGTGGATTTTTCTGTGTCTGTCCTACTCCCATCAGGTGGCAGGGATCTTATACAACTATTTTATTTTGGATTTGTGAGTCCACATCTGTGTGTCACATTGAGTGCTTTCTGCAAGATAGGTTTGTAATACATTGTGTGTGTTTTAGATAAAAGAATCGTATGTGCAAACACTGGAGTTTACAGAAATGGGAATATGTTGGCTTATGAGGTCAGAGCAAATGCTGCTGACGGCCTCCTCAAGAAGTTCAAGGGGAAAAGTCAGTCAACAAATGCAGAGCTGAATGAGTACAGCGCAAGACCGCATTTGTGCCAAGGAGGACTTAGGACTGGCCTCCTTGGAAGGCTCTGCAGTGAAGAACTGCAGTAATGAGGGTTGAAACAAATAAAAGGAAGGTTCATATTTATTTCGCCATCTCCTGATACTACCCAGGAGCATCCTTCCACTCTACTTTAACAACATAAGGCTGACATTTCTATTATCTCTTCTTGTCACCAGGTTTGTTTCTCCTAGAGCGACATCATTGCTGTCTTTCAGACACTGTAAATTGATGTTCAACCAATGTTATTTAAAAGCAATTTTCCCTCTGAGTCCTAGACTATGTTTAATTCTATTAATAGAAGATGTAGTCTGATAGAATCTTTCCACCCGGGCCTATAAAACAAACACAACTGAGTCCAAACTACCCTGGCTGTTCTGACTATGTATCATGCAGCTGCCAGACACCTGGGGCTGGTGCTAGAACAGGCCAACTTGCTACCACACTGGCAGAGCACAGTGAGATGACTTCTGGTGGGTGTTGAATAGAGTGGTGACAGGCACTGCCAGACTCTGGACAGGATCAAGGCAGGTCTGCAACTCCCTCTCGACCAAGGGTGAGAAGCTCTGGGGATCAGAGGTTCAGTGGGCTGTGTTATCAAGCCTACTTGTCTAGATTGCATGTCACTCTTCCTTCAAGTGGCTCCAGTCTCTCCTGAAGCAGCCGTGGTTTCCCTGGGACAAGACATTTTGGCATAATTATGGGCTTGTTGCAGGAAACCACAGGCTTCTCAGGCTGAATGGCTAGGGTCGCTGAAAACAAAAATGACGCTCACCCTGACTCCAAAACGTGAGTGCAGATTTTGTACTATAATTACAACATATAAAAGACATTTGATGTTTACCACATTTGCCATATTGACTTCTCCTCAAAATCCCCAGCTGATGTTACTTAGGACTAGCAGGGTTTGCCTAGTGCACTGGACAAAAAGTATTATTTTCGAAGTGTCCCAAGACACAAGAAATGCTGTTAAGCCCTGACTTTCAAATTTGTCGTCCTGGAAATTGTGACCTAGATTTTACTAATAGCCTATCTATATAGCAGAGTCTGGAGTGAACAGAAAGTGATGTCTAGGCTCTGCAGGTCAGGGACTGCTTTCCGTGCCCAAGTCCCAGGGGGCCTTAGACACCACTTTTCCAAATCAAGAAGGCTCTGTGCCCACGTGCTAGGAGAGAAGGAGTACAGATAGAACCAGCTGCTGCCTCTGGTAGTGTCAAGTGGTGTGCGGACCCTGCCACTAACCAACGGCTACCAACACTCTCCTCCGTAGGAATGGGCTCATCCTCCTGACCGTGCATGGGCTCAGAAGATACGCCTTTGGAGCCCTTGGGACACCTGGAACTTGAGGTTCTTCCTTGGATCCTATGAAAATAATCAAAGCCAGGTCTTTGGGAGATGATGGGCTGGAAGAAGGAGTAGGGAGGAGCAGATGGTAGCATTTGTATCGGTGTATAGCAGCAATACTATCATGTGCAACCAATTACTAAAAAGAAGAGTCAATTCATTGAGTCCCAAATTCCACTATCAATACAACCTGTACCCAAGTCTATTTCTTTCCTACCTCCCTTCTTCCCATCGACGTATCCATTCATCCAACCATTTAGCTGGCTAGCTTTTTTTTTTTTTTTTTTAAAGGGGAGGGCAGGAATGTTTTTAAAAGACAAAGCATATGATTTTTAGATTAGTTTTAATTTGGCTGAAGAAAGTGACTAATCTGTTGCTATCAGCCTTAGCTATGATGTTTTGTTTTTTATTTTTCTCATGAGTGCATTAAAATTAAATAGAACTATATTGAGGAAATCCTTGGGCCAAAGGTAAGTAACTGAAAAGCAGCCACCACCACTGGCATCTGGTCTTGGTGTGACAAAGGCTCAAGAGGAAACAAACTTGCCCAAGGCTGGAAGTGACATGAGTTCCCTACCTGCTAGCAGGCGCCCACTTCTGCTGAAAAAAAAAACAAGTGTTCTTCCAGTCTTTCCCTTACAAGCAGGTATCTCTCCACTCAGGATAATTATTTCTATTTCCCCAAGCTTGTCCCAGGGGAGGGCAAATGCTGAAATTCCAAGGCCATTTCCTCGGGGGAAGGTAGAAGTGACCAGGCAAAAAGAGACAATTATCTTATCTTGGAGAACTCTAAAAAGTGGGGGCTCTTTGGGAAGAACTATTCCTAGTGTCATCCACCTTAGGGAGATGAGTGTGGGAAGGAGCCCTCTTCCCTCATCTACTGCCAAAATATGCGATCAGTCAAGTTTTTCTCTGCAAAATCATATAAACTTTTTTAGGAGATAAGAATTAAATATAGGTCTTAGTATTTTTCTATAAAGCAAGGAACCTGAAAGTTTTAGAGAATCTAGGGTTCCAGCAACCAACTCCAAAGAACTTGATGAAAATCTGATTTAAACATTTTTTCTGAATGTTTAAATTGTTCTATATCAGAAATGAGGAATTACCACAAGTGTCTTTTTCATATCCCTGTCATGTCAAGGACACAAGCAGAACAAGATAATGCATCTCCTTGGCCCACATCGCTAGTTGGTCTCAGGAAAAATTGTCCCCCTGCATTCCAAGGCTGGGTGGTCTTAAGGATATAAGTAAGACTTCTTAACTGGCGTGAGACTGGGCTGATGAGGTCACTTAGTTCTCATTCTAGTCCTCACCATGGTAATGATGCAGCCAGTCACCAGACCATTCAGGCACTTGTTTAAGTCAATTCCTGTTAACTGGGTTGGCATTTGGCTTGCCACCAGGTGTTTGGGATGCTCTTAGGGAGAGAAAGTGCTGAGAAATACAAACCATCACCTTCATAATTGGTATGATATTTCAGGATCTCTGAATTTCTTCCTTTGCATAATATTTCTAGAGAGAAAAATCCATTACTAAACCTTTTAGAAATTAATTTTAATGGGTCTCTTAACCGTTTCTAACGTCTGAATATCTTTCTCTCAAGATGGTAACTGTAGGGGGCTGATTAAAAACACTTTGACCTAGTCAGACAAAAGACAGTATTATATCTTGTGTCATCAGTTAATTAAACTTTTCAACATCGTCCAAGAATAGCCTCAATGATGAGTTTATTATTAAAGAGGTCACTCATGGAAAGTGAGATGCATGTGAGTATTCATTGTACTACCAAACTATTTATTTTGGGGTTAAAAGCATATAAAAAAAATTCCAGCCTTATGACTTTTATCTAAATGCTTTTCAAACATCTATATTAAATTTATCAGTACTCTGGCATTTTCCTAATTCAGTAATTCAATTTAGATTTAGCATAGTAAAGTCAAATAGTTTTTTTTTGACTATTTAATGATTTCTCTTTAATAAACTTAACAACCTTCAGGAAATATTTCTTAATTAATAGGGAAAGGGTAGTATAGGAGAAGGGAAATCCATATTCTCCCAGGGTTATAGCAAATAGCTGTGTTACATTTGAACTACTGATTTTGATAATGGATTTCTGATTGCTTAATATGATTGTAGTAAAATTTTTTAAACAACAAAATACTTAGCATAATTGAAAATATAATGCAATTGCTGTCATGTTGTTTGGGGGTAGGTGGACGGGTGTCATAAAATCATGCAACATAGAATGTCACCAGCTAAAGGGACTGAGAGTCATGAAGACGAGTTGACCGCCATCGCTTGGAGAGGTTTTGTAGAGTAAGAGAGCTGTGTCCTCTGACACCAGAGGAGTCGAACTCATGGGCCAGGCAGCCACGAGGTCACCGAGGCCAGCAGAGGACAAAGGTATGGCAGGTGGTCCAGACCCTCTGGTTCCAGCTCTCAGCATGGAGAGCCATCTCACCTTTCGGGTTAGCCTCCTTTTGATCTCTCTTTTCTCCTCTTGTTCCTCTTGTTCATTCCGAGCTGAAAGAAATATTGAAAATGCTTTTGATTCCAGTAAACAATGTTGCTGTGCACAGGTACATCCTCTGAACCTTTGCAGTTATCTCAGTTTAAGAAGGGGAAGAGTTCCTGTCCCATCCCCTGGCCACCCTTAACTACCTGCATTATTTTAAGATGGTGGTGAGTGGGTTGACCTTTCAATTTGTTTCCTTGATGCACATGGTGTTTTGAGTCTCCCAGGCAGAGACGCTGGGTTGGGAAATGTGGGTGCAAGGCAGGGAAGTAGGTTTGAAGAGAGTGGGGTGCTCACGTCAGGGACACGAGTATTTTGGGAGAAGTCAGGCTCCCTTCTTTGGACAAGACTTGGGGCTCACTCACACCCCCTTCAGCCCCTCAGCCACTAAAGGGAACTGACTGTAATGTGATCTTTGTGTAAAGCACACTGCAGGGCGAGAACAAAAGCAGGAACAAAACGAGTCAGGGCCAAGGTTTGGTGCCAGGCTGGCTGCCCTAAGAGGAATTTCAAAACGCTCACCTTTCGCAAACCCTGAGTCCATTAATTCTTTGAATCTTCCAAGAAGTCCATAGAGCATGTGTGAGGCCAGATTGTGGGACACAATTGCCTGCATTTAGACTTTGAAGGAGTGCCTTAGGAGAGTAGACTTTAGAGCCTAAATGTTCTCAGCTTAATATGACTTACTCATAAGATTTTTAAAGAGCTGTAGGTAAGAGGGTCTGGGGAAGGGAGCAGGGATTTGAAGGGCAGAAAATCTGAGTTTATTTCTCCTTTTAAGCAATAGAATAACTTTGGGTAGACCATTTCCCTTCTGGGCCTTGGAAGGATTCCTTGATATCTGCGGAAGCAGAAATATCCACATTGTATTGTCAGACTTGAAAAAAATTCATGGAAGTCAACTCATATCAAGAGGGCCTATGATTCCCAGCCGTTGAATTTCAAATGGCATTAGTAAAAGGAAACCACAAGTTGATCTTGGCATACAGTGCATTACAATTGTCCATGGATACCTGTTCTCTCATTTTGAAATCACAGTTGTTAAGTTCTACTTTGATAAACTGTTTGTGGTATTGGTGCACACTTGCAATTCAGGTTGTCTCAGTATGGGATAAGTCTTTAAAGGGAGGAAACCCCCGTACACAGAAAAGGGGTGAGGACCATCTGACAACTGTATTACCCTCCCCTTCTTGGCAGCCCTGAGGGCAGCAACCAAGGCCACAGCCAACACATGTGGATGGTGATGATACCTCCTGCAAGAGTTCTGATCAGAACTCGGACCTTGGCTGACACTCTCAGAATGGCTATGAGGATAAGGACCTTGTATGAAGGCAGTGCAAGAGACGCTCACATTGTGCTGCAGATGGGGTCACTAGAGATCCCTGCTTTAGCCTTACCCAAGTGACTAAAACACCTACCATCAAAGCGCCTTCCTTTGGATTCAGAGATCCTATCTCCCTCCCGGAGTTTTCTTTAAAAATGCAAAATTTTCTTGGATAAAAACCCATAAAACTAGTCAGCCATTAAGAGCGTGGTATGAATTAATCTATCAGAGATAAATTGGGAGGCAGACAGCAAGATCCAGAAGAAAGGCGACCCCAGACAGCAACATTTGTACAAATGCAAATTTCACTGGGATAAAACCTATTAAACCAGTCAGCCATTAATATTGTAGTATGAATTAATCTATTAGAGAATGAATCAGGAGGCAGACTGTAAAAAGGGAGCCCCCAGGGAGTGGCATTTGCAGGTGGAAAAAAGGATGGAAAGAAGGGAGGTCTGGATGTCAGATGCCTAGAGGGGCAGCTAGAGGGCACAAGGTTAAAAGTTACAGAAGCACAGAATATGAGGGCCACAGGGAGCCCTAGAGACTACCTAGTCTACCACTTTTGGTTTCTAAATGAAGATAGGTAAGCCCAGGGGAATTAAGTGATTAGTCCCACCCTACATTGCACACTGGTTAGACAAACAGGCCTTTTCCTGTTGTCTCATCTCAGCCGCCCACTCTCCTTCTCGTTACTGGCCTCAGACCCCAGCCTCTACAGGACCCTTCCGAACCATGAAGGCAGGCATCCTGTACCAGAGCTGACCAAGCATGGAGTCTTCGTCTCCTAAGTGCTCTGAGGGGCAGCACCAGAAGTTACCACCTATGGAATTCCTCCCTTTAGTTCAAAGCCATTTACAAACCTAGTGTCATGAATTCTCAGGCAGATGCTACCAAGACAACCCCATTAGGCAACTGAGAAGAGAGGCCAGGGAAGACCCATGATGTCATCATTACAGTTGCCACCATCAGAGTGTCCATTATGTGTTCAGACATGCGCAGGGCCTCATTGGCTGCTGGACAAAGCAAGAGCTACTGACCGGGCTGGGCAGGGCGGGGCTGGAAATCAAAGTCAGACTCTCCAAGCTCCACTGTTGAGCCATGACGTCTCTGTCCCCTGCTCGCTACCACCCTAGACTGAGTAGTTCCTCAAATGATCAAAAGCCCAGAAAAAAAGTTTTAGAACAAATTGTTTGAGGATATTTTCTTATATCTCTAGATCTTTCTCGTTTAACAATCAAAATGGATTAAATTTAAAAAATATACGTAGGAGAACAAAGATCCAGGATGCAGGGAAAAATAGGAACCCATGGGGAAAACAAGTTCATTTCTGAAAAGTCTTGAAATTGTGAAATGGTAAACCTGTTTGAATTTAGTCAACGGTTCTTTCATTTGCAACTACTTGACTCGGACAAGAAGGAAGAGGGAATAGAATAAAAGAGAACTGTGGGAACAATCTTTTAAAACTCCCCTTTGGTCACCTGAATTTAAGCCCCCAGGTTTAGATGGCAGGAAAACCCAAGCACAAGGGACCTGCCTGTGATCTCCTGGGATCTGGATCTGGGTGAACCAGAGGTAGAAGCTGATCCTTTGAGAGTCTCGAGGCGAGCTGGGGGATTCTAGACTTCTTTCCAGAGAACTTGCCCTTGCTGCGATAAGCACTGTTTTCTAAAACCTAATAACCCCCAGAGGTTTGTCTTTTCTTTGAATTTAGGCCTCATTCAAAGGCCACAGGTACAGTATGGTCCTGCAAGTTTTATAGAGATCCCTCAGAAGACAACAGATCCACGTTAGGTATGTGTATGTGTGTGGAGGGGGAAGGGCGGGGGAGAGGGGGCCGGTAGAAGAGAAAAGGAAGCATGTTGACCTGACTTCTGAATTTAGAAATACAGGTTCACCTTTCTGTTTTTCTTTCTCTCCAACAATGAAAAGTTATAGTGGCTCAAGTACCAGATTGGAGCAGAAAGGGGACGTTATTAAGTCAAATGCTTCCCCAACCTTGGAAATCCTCTGAAAAAGCTCTAATTTCATTATATAGAGTATTATGCTTGAAAAAGTATAAGGGCGCCCTTGGTTGGAAAAACACACATACTAACTCCTAGAGACCTAGGATGCGTGAGGTGCACTCAGGACTGAGGAAGCCCAGTCATGAAAATAACTTCCACCGACAGTTGGAGAAGTGGCAGCTGCTGTGGAGAAGGATGTAATCAAGGGAGAAACAAGGGGATGGGCACTCTGGAGGGACAGGCCTCCCCCCATGGCCGGAATCCAGCACTAATGCTCAGCAAACCATGTAATGCCAACTAAGTCATGAGACCACAGCAAACATGGTAGAAAGGCAAAATCAAGAACATTTCACTGTGTTTTAAGTGGAAACGCCCCACCCCTCAAGCTGGGGTTTCATGTGACTGATGGCAGGGTGTGTGTGTACACAACACAGCATTTCTAGAAACTGCATAGTATCTATTTCTCTTTACTGGAGAGAAATTAGAAGTGTCCTGGGGGGCGGGGGAGACAGGGTCATGAATTAACCAAACTATTATTTGTTGACTCTCTTGAGGAAAGTATTGATGAGAATGGTAGCAATGATCAGGTAGCTGTGAATAGAGTAGTTTGATTTTTTAAATTATTTAATATCCACCACTAAACTGAGGTATACTGGAATCTAGGACCTGTTTCTTTTAGCATTTTACATTATTTTTTCTTTTTCTTTTTTTGGAAACAAAGTGGATTCTCTATACATACTCTAATATCTCTGCGTCCTGAACCAAACAAGGGGCTCATTATTATTATTGTTATTTTTGTCTGCAACATCAGTGACAGCCAGTTTTTCTTGAATGAGCGCATCAGGCAGGCATGCCATTGGCCAGCTGGGAAAATCCTGAGAGATGGACACAAAGCATTTTTCCCTTGGAAATGCTTTCTTAGACTTTAAACTTAATGCTCAAAGGGATGAGGGATTTTATCAACAGCAGCCAGCTGTGATACAAAGTCATGCTTTCTAGTCCCAGTTTTCAAATGGCCAGTTCCCCTGTTTTAGCCATCCTTACCATATCTGCTGTTGTTAAGCCAATTTTCGTTTAAAGGTGACTCTAATTTCAAAATTACTAAATAATAAGTTCTCTAATTTTCTAGCTTGTCTCTGACTTTACAACTCACTAAATGAAAGGTTCTGCTTATAATCTGTGAGTATCTAAAGAACAAAGTGCAATGAAATTTGCCTCTCTATGGGGAGGTCCTCTTTGGTGTTCTAACAAGGGTGAAGTCTCAACAGTTAGAGGGGCTTTCAATTGTTTCTGCAGTTAAATCGTAACAAAAGCCACCACAAAATATCAGCAGTTGCCAGGGGCTTAGTCACTTACGTTTCAAGATGTTCCTCTGTTCCAGTTCCTCCGCAGTTGGCCTCTGGCTCAGCCGCCTACGGAAAAAATCCAGGAAAAGTTTTTGGACCATATCAGATCCTCCTTGGGTCATTAATCTCCTCGGCCCTTGTAGATACATGAGACAGAGCCTGTGGCTGGAGTTCTTGTTCCATCCTGTGCTCTGAAAGACTGACTCTCCCCACTGCCTCCTCCTCAGTTCCTCAATTTCAAGCCCAGGAAAGGCACGTGCGTGCGTCATGACACGCCGGCTGACCCCCGCCTTCCTCCCTCCATCAGCCCCTCCCCAGCCCCGCTCCCCCAGTGTCCTCAGGCAAGTGAACTGCAACTTAGACTCGACTCTTCTCTTCACAGAAGTCCCTTTCTTTCCTGTGGCCTCCTAACTTGGGGATCATGGCCTCTCGCCTCTCTCCCTCCCTCGAGGCTAGAGGTTACCTCTTGCCACTTCTATGCAGTTGGAACATAAAGAGGCTTATAGCCCCAGGGAGATGTGAGAGAGCATGGCTGTCTGCAAATAACAATAGCTGCTCTTCTTCTGGTACCAACCTCTCAGCACCAGAGCCTTTTTAGACATGGAATGACAAATGAACAGGAACAGAAATGACACTGTGGTTGTCAGGTATGTAATTTAGCCATAGCAAGAGAAACATCATAGCCAGGGTATGAACATGTGATGATGCAATGGCGGAAGGCAGGGACAGACAATGGGTGGCACCTAATGACAGAAGTAGCTAGAGGGGGTACGGCACCCAAGAGGAGAATGCCTGCATAAGGTCCCAGAAATGGTCAACAAACGAGCTCAGTGGGCCTGAGCATAAACAGACACAACTGGACTTTTGAAGCACTTGGTAATTATTTAACAATCCTGTGGTTACACAGCTTGCTGCTTCCCCCACTGGGATGAGGTGTGTGTGAGACGAGAACATTGTGGAAGGAATTTTAGGCTTCTCAGAGTCCTCCATTGGGACCTAAGGGGTAGAGAGGAGTGATCTCCTAGTTGTGAAAGCTGCAGTCCCTCTCTGAGTACTAGAAACTGGTATGTATAGTTTATATCATGGAGTCTGAAGAGCAAGCCTAGAGTGAAAATATATGGAGTCTCCAAGTATAATGACAATCTACCCTCATGCGTTCCACATCTGTTTGTCCAACCAACCATAGAAAACATTAATAAAAAAACACAACCATAAAAATAATACAAATAAGAAACAATACAACCTAACAACTGTTTACATAGCATTTTCACTGTATTAGGTATCAGAAGTAACCTAGAGATGAAAGTATACAGGAAGATGTAAGTAGGCTACATGCAAATACTATACCATTTTATATAAGGGGTTTGAGCATCGGTGGATTTTGCTACCTGTGGGGGTCCTGGAACCAATCTCTCAGGAGGCTGAGGGATGACTATTTTATTTTATTTTTTTGAGTCAGAGTCTCACTCTGTTGCCCAGGCTGGAGTGCAGTGGCACGCTCATGGCTACTGAGCCTCCATTGCTGGGTTCAGGCTATCCTTCCGCCTTAGTCTTCCAAGTAGCTGGAACTACAGGAGCATGGCACCATGCTCAGCTAATTTTTTGATTTATTGCAGAGATGAAGTCTCGCCAATTTGGTCAGGTTGGTGTCCAACCCTTGGGCTCAGGTAATCCTCTCCCTTCCACCTCCCAAAGTGCTGGGAATACAGATGTGAGCCACCATGCCTGGTGATGACCCTATTTTAAATCCAATGCTTGTGTCATTTGTATTTCTCTTTTTTGCCCTGGGTCAGAAAACAATTGCTTCTGTAACACTCGAGTGTCATTACCACATATCCTATAGATGCCAGAGAAAGGATTTTTGGTCAGATACCTGCCTGTAAAATCTACAGTACCCTAAAACTATTGGAAAAACACATAAAAACCCAAGTCTTGCTAAGTTTATAAGAACATTTTCACACTTATTATTCCTTTTTCTTCAAAACATCCCAGTGGTATAATATAAAATACAGTTGGTCTTTGCTGAAGGTTCCTAGCACAGAGCACCTAAAACCCATGGAATTCCCTGAGTAACAAGAGGGTCTGTTATTTATGAGTCCCTTTAGATCACATCTGAGTTTATGCTAATGAATTGACTTAGGATGGGGCTGGTCACCAGAAAGATCAAGTGGTTAAAGGACTGGAGCTCTCGGGTGGGAAGAAGGGAGGTAGGGGGAGTGTGGGGGCTGGAGGTGAACAGATCTGATGAGCTTCCAGGTTGCTGAACATGTAAGGGTGCTGGGAGGGTAGCACCCAAAGGGCAGGAAAGCTCTGTCCACCCCATACCTTGCCCTGCCCATCTCTTCATCTGGCTGTTCATCTGTAATCTTTATAATAAACTGGTAAACACAAGTAAAGTGTTTCCCTGAGTGCTGTGAGCTGTCCTAGCAAATTAATCGAGCCTAAGGAGGGGGTTGTGGGAAGCCCAATTTATGGCTAGCTGGTCAGAAGTATAGATGACAACCTACTACCTGGGATAGGTATCTGAAATGGTGGCAGTCCTATGGGACTGAACCCTTAACCTGTGGAATCTGACACTATGCAGGTAGAAAGTGTCAGAATTGAACTGAATTATAGGATACTAAATTTGTGTCTGCTGGAGGACTGCTTGGTGAGTCGAGAACTCCCACTCCTCCACACATATCTGGTCACAGAAGTGTGCCATGTTAAGTGTCAGAAAAAAAACCTTTTCTTCCCCGTTACAGTCCCATTAAGGCATTCTTTAACCCCATTGACAAGGGCCAGCTGTGTATTTTGGAAATTCACAGTATTAGAGGATCTAAATTTGGACGTGGTAGTCTTTAAGTCCTTTCTAAAATAGCATTCTCACATACTGCAGGAGGAAAGTGGTGATTATACAAGTGCATGAGCTGCTGTCATAGGTCTGGAATGAAGCTTATTGACTCCACTTTGAATGATTTTTTTCAGCAGCTTTTTCTCACTTCACAGCCTATCTTCCCTAAGAATACTTGTTTCTTTTATAAGGTGTGCAAGCCACCTATGGGATGGTTTGGTAATACTTAGGCTTCAAATCAAGCTAGAACTTTGGGGGCAGTATGTTTTGGACAAGCTCTGTATATTCAAGTGGTGTTTACATCTCAGAGGTCAGGCCAATATTTTGGAGTCTTATGCCAAGTGTCTGCAGAAAGTTCCCTCATTGGCTTTGGTTGTGCAGCCCACTGATTCCATCACCAGACATGGTGCCTGACTCTGTGTTGGCCTTTTTGGTTTTCTTATGGGTCATGCTTTGAGGTCAAAACTATAAGTGACTGAACTGTAGCCAGAGAAAATTATGTTTCTATTAAGTAGGTTGACTTATAGTCAAACACACATGATTTTAAATGAGATTATCTATGTTTCAATTCTCTCAAAAGAGTCTGAGAACAAGGCTAATCATAGCCATAAAATGTAGCCACACCCTCCAGAAAGGCATGTACTATAATGTTGTTTTGACTTTGAAAATGAGATTCGGTAGGAAAAATAATATTGTGGTACTGTAATGACAAAGCACTAAATAGCTCAGGATTAGGGGATTTGGGTTCTAATCTTGGCTCTCTCTGAACCTGCTTGCCTTGGACAAGGTATTGGACCCTGGTAGGCTTATGTTATTTGCTCTGTAAAAAAGAATTGAATAAGCTAATGCTGGCTTAATGTCTATAATATACAGGACTGGTTCTAAGCACTGTATGTAGGTGAATTCATTTAATCATTAACTCAAGAGTCTTAGCTTAATCTCAGCTGCAGAGTCCTCTTTGCATGGGAGGCTACATATTCATAGATTTGGGGATTAGAATGTGGACAACTTATGGGGAGATATTTTATCTGCCATAACCACAATACTCAGAAGATGTACGCTGATGTCTTGGGCGCTGGATTTGACTATTCCAGCTCTCTTTGCCATGCTTAGAGGTTATACTGTTTTTGGGGATTAGAATGTGGACAACTTATGGGAGTCAATATTCTGTCTGCCATAAGCACAATACTCAGAGGATGCACACTGACATCTGGGGCACTGGATTTGACTCTCCCAGCTCTCTTTGCCATGCTCAGAGGTTATACTGTTAGACAGGGTGTGTGTGGTCCAGTGAACCCAGGTTCCAGTGCTCACTCAGATAGTACACATGAGCACACTTACATCTGTCCTATTCTCCTTTTTCACAGTCATTCCTGAGGGCTTCTGAGTTTGAGATGCCTGGATGAGATCATCAAGTTATAAGAATCCCAGTCCTGGTTTTCCTAAGTCTTTCATTCACCAGTCTACCCAATACAGACTGAGAGTCCTGTGGAGAGCCAGGCTTACTCTTAAGGAACTCACAGCCTGGAGGTGCATGCCAGTAACTATAACGTGCATGATAAAACTGGACCAACAATTTCCAAGGAGCCAGCATATAATACAACATCCTCAAAACAATAAGCAAGTTGGCCATGGACTTTCACTGCCAATTTAGAAGGCATGGCAGATCCTTGCAGCATCTCAGTTGGCCATCCAGGACTGAGTCAGGCAAACATTGTTCAGTAGCCTTGTGGAAGTGGGGCTGGCTAGGTATGAGGCAGAACTGTGGAGAAGACAAAGTGTGGTGCTGTCTTGACTTTACTTCCTGGACCCCTCCCCTCCCAAGTCCCTGGGATTATGTCATCCCTTTCCCCTGACACATTCCTACCAAGACGCACTCTTAGAGATTTCTAGAGACTCAGTCACATTCAATGTCAATTTATTCATTCACTTAACAAGTTACTTAGCTCTGTGCCGGGTTTTGTGTCAGACACCAGGGTATCATGATAAGGAAGACCAGAGCAAGTACCTGCTCTTCTTGGAATTTAGAAGACTGGGTGGTGGGGGAGGGGGGAAGGGGCAGTCATTAATCATAGCCACAGACATGAATATCAAATGTAGCTATAGCAAGGGAGTGACACTACCAGGGCTCAGGGATGGAAGAAGGACGCTCTCTTTAGGGCAGAATAAGGAGATAAGGATGGTGGGAAGGAGGACAGGGGCCAGACACTTTGGGTCTTGGAAGTTGCCTTCAGGACTTTGATCTTCTTTTTTCAGAGCAATATGAAGTCATTGAAGAGTTTAAGTTTTAGGGTGGGTGAGGATAGCCACTGAACACAATCAGATTTACTATAGCAAAAGATCATGCTGGGGCCAGGCATGGTAGCTCAGGCCTGTAATCCTAGTACTTTGGGAGGTTGAGGCAGGAGGATTGCTTGAGCCTAGGAGTTCAAGACAAGCTTAGGCAACATAGTGAGACCTCGTCTCAACAATAAATCAAAACATCAGCTGGAGGTGGTGTGTGCCTGTAGTCCTAGCTACTAAGGAGGCAGAGGCAGAAGGATCACCAGAGCTCAGGAGATCAAGGCTTGAATGAGCCATGATCATGCCACCGCATTCCATCCTGGATGACAGAGTGAGACCCAACTCAAATAAAATAAAATAAAAGATCACATTTGTACATAGAAAGGATTGATGTGGGCAAGAGGCAATTTGAGGAGGCTTCAGGAGGCTTGGCGCCCTTGGTGGCTTGGACTAGGCTGTGGTGGTAGATGTGCAAGCTCTTAGGAAGTTGTGCCGACATAGCACATAAAGGTAGAGAGGCAGGAGGTCTGCAGGATATCTCTTTCCTAACTTATACAGCTGGACAGATGGGAACCCCATTCATTGAGGAGAGGACACTGCAAGAGAACCAAGGTAGTTTGGAGGAATATGAGGGAAGAATGGAAGGAAACCATGACTTTGAGTTTGGATCTGTTGAGTCAGAATGCTTCTGAGACATCCAAATGAGGTTATCAAGTAGGCAGCGGGATAGATTTAGCTCAGTGGACAGGAGAGGTCTAGGCCAGTGATATAAATTTGTGAGGAGTCTGTAATATAAAAGTATTTGAAGCCATGAGGATGGAAAGAGTAGAGAATGAGAAGAGGGCAGCACTGCCAGGGGAGTGGGGGGTGAGCATATTACCTCACTAAGGGTACCCGATCCTAAACCAGGTGAAGTGAAGACCAGTGGGAAGCCCTGTACATAGACCACTTATGCGCCGAAACCTGACTTGTACCCCACATCTTTAAAATTAAAAAAAAAAGAGAGAGAAAAGGGGAGGGCTTAAGATGGAAACTTGTAGAATTCCAGTATTTAATGCACAGACTAAGGAGGATGAACCGGCCAAAAAGTCAGAGGAGGAGCAGTTCTTGGAGGTATGATACAAACTAGAATGTTGAATCATAGAAGCAAAATGATATGAAAGGAAATGCAGCAACCGAGGCTAAGGTTTTCTAAAGTGGAGTTGGAAGATTGTGTGAGCATTGTACTCACATTTGCTAAAGGTCAAACCACAGAATATTCCAACAGACTGGGATAAAAAACTGAAGGCAGTATGTGCTGGCCTTTAACACCTCTCAGCTGAGAGTACCCTCATTAACTAACTAGTCAGAGTGGGTTTGTCATTTAGGACTTCTGCCCACTCAATAAACTGCCTCTGAAAAGAGCTTTTTGTGATCTCAAACTCCTAGGCTGAAGCAATCCTCCCATCTTGGCCTCCCAAAGTGCTGGGATTACAGGTGCAAGCCACCGTGCCTGCTTAGAAAAGAATTTCTTTGTGAAAATCTCCCATAAAAAATCTCACCTGCCCTTGCTTGTGGAACACGTCAGGGCTGCCCTGATTCAGTGTAGTCCGTGTACTTGAGTCACGATTCTTTGTTTCCCAAATTAACTCTGTTTCCTTTGACCTCTCTGCCAATCTTTCAGTTAAAAGTAAGAAATGAACATGTCAACAAAGAGTGTTGGTTGCCACTGGAAGGTCAGATGAAGTCTGAAAAATTGCCCACTGGGTTTAGCACCATGGAGGCTATTACTGATTTCACCAGAGCTCCTTCTGTGGGCTGGGAACAACAGCCAGATTGGAGAGGGCTGAGAACAAAGGTGGGAAAATGGACATAATGGGCATAGAGAACTCTTCTGGGAAGTCTGGCTTTAAGGGGAGTGAGAGGGTTTTAATGGAAGAAAATGAAGCTTTGGTGGTGGTGTTGTTGAGTTGGAGTCTCACTCTGTCACCCAGACTGGAGTACAGTGGCACGCTCCTGGTCACTGCAGCCTCGGCTTGCTGGGCTCTGGCGATCCTTCTGCCTCTGCCTTGCAAGTAGCCGGAACTACAGGTGCATGCTACCACGCCCAGCTAATTTTTTATTTATTGTAGAGACAAGGTCTCGCCAAGTTGTCCGGGCGGGTCTCGAACCCGTGGGGTCAGGCAATCCACTCGCCTCAGCCTCCCAAAGTGCTGGGATTATAGGCTGAGCCACTGAGCCTGGCCAGAAGCATGTTTAATAGAAAGAATCCAGATTATAAAGGGGGACCCCCCAAAACCCAGAATTATTTTTTGGAGGGCAGGCCCCTTGTAGTATAGGCTTCCATTACTAGGTGAATGCTCTAGGAATCCATCAGCATCAGTATACCAGCTAGGATTGTTGTGAGAGGCTGCATTTGGTTTCAGTGGTTTTTTTTCTGGAGATTCTTTCAATGTGTTTGCCCGTTTCATTGATGGGTGATTTATGTGTGCACCTGTGTTCAGTTTTTGACCAAAGATGGCATGACTCTCATGCCCCACCCTCCCTAGTCACCCGATCTCACCCTGAGTGACTTTTTTGTTGCCCTGGATTGAAAAAAAGTCCCCAAAGGGAAAAGATTTGTCAATGTGGAAGAGGTGAAACAAAAAACGGCAGAAACACTAAAAGGTATCAAAATTGACAAGTTCAAAAACTGTTTGGAGCAGTGAAAAGAGTGTCTCAATAGGTGTACTGCACCAAACAGACAGTACTCTGAAAGTGACTGAAGTTTAAACATGTAAGAATAAACGTATAATTTTTTATAAATAAGTTCCAGGTTTTTGGGTCCCCCCTGGTAAGTGGTGTTGATGGTGGGGAGAATTGAGCAGCTGAATTTAGAAAGAGGGAGAGGCCCAACTGATAGTGCAGGAGTCCTGAGAAGGTAGGAGGCTTGGGACCCAAAGGACAGAGACAGCCTTATCTTTTGGGTAGAGGAGGGACAGCTCTTCACTGGGACAGGAGGGATGCAGGACAGAGTGGGTCATAGGTAGATTTATAATATTCTGCACTGGAATTATAAGAGAGTTCATAATTGATGGCTTTTGCTTACTCCTTCAAGTTGAACTAAACTGAAATGACTTATATTCGTTTAAAATATTACCTTTCCTTGGGGGTTTTGTCTTTGAACAGAGACAAATTCACAAACTCAAGGGATAAAGCGCTAGCTTTGGAATTCGGTTCATCAGAATCCAAATCAGAATCTATTCATCAGGATTCTGTTCATCAGAATTACCCAGGGCATCCCATCATCTTCAAGTACCACAGTTACCTGTTTAGCTTGCTTTATGATCTACCCTGTGTACCCATTAAGCATTGGTTAAGAGAAGGCAGAATAGCAGAGCACAATGAAGTAGTCAAGTGTATGAATAATTTCAGGGAGCTGATAACTCCAAGAATCAAAGTCAAGATGGCTTCTGAATGTATTGTATCTTTCTTGTCCCCACCTTGTTAGATTTAAGTAACTATGTCTAATTGAAACAAACACTAAATTTAAAAAATAATTTCTGACCGTATATCTAGACATGACCACTTTGCTAGGCAGCAAGGGCAATCTTTTTTGGAGTTAAACATTTATATACAGTGAATTATCTAAAATTAAACATTTAATGTACTTTCAAGGGATCTTAAATAGCTTTGCTATTATATATGTGACCCTGGCTTATAAAATACCTCTGAGCAGCAAAGTGGTTTCCATGCCTCAAATGATTTCTTCTTTACCATGGACCATGGCTAAATGATTCCCCATTTACCATGAACTGAAAAGTTACTGGGTTCCAGTGTAAATGCCATATGCGTATGTGCATATGTGAGCCTTCTATTTTCTTTCAAAATTTAAGAATGGATCTTGCCTTTTTTCAGTCTGAACGATGCCATCTATACTAGGGACCATAAGAAACAATCAGATAAACTAGAGCTTACATTTTTGCACAAAAAGACCAAAAAACAAACAAACAAACAAACAACACTTCAGTTTTGAGCTTGGAAAGAGAAAACTAGTAGAGTATGTAGTGATAAGATGCTTTAAATATGTGCAGAGGAGGGAACATTTTCTTTGCACACCACAGCATCTCCCCGGAGAAGTGACAAAACCCTTGCAGGCTTTGCTGGTCTGACTCATGGAGGCCAATAAAGATTCGTTCTGCTACACAGAGCTAATGAGCCTTCTGCCAGCTCTAGAGCACCAAGGTCACAGCGTTCATTAACATTTACAACCACTTACTGTTCTGAGGACCCTGATTTTAAAGTCTGCACCTCCGAAACTGTATCTGCATTTCAGGACAAAGAAAAGCAGATTAATTTGGGTAAGAAAAGCAGATTAACTTTGGTTCTCTGCATCTCAGTACCAGAGGGAAATAACTGCATTTTCAGTTTCAGATGGATGGAAGAAATGCAAAGGTACTCATAGAGAATGATAGAAACCAGGTCTTCCCTCCAAGGAGGAGAGGGGTTGTCTAACAGGAAGCCTACGTGGAGACTGAACAAGTGAAGATGGGTGTGATGGGGTCAGGGAAAAGGGAGATGCACTGAATCCTATTCCCTCTACCCCCTTTGGAAACTTTCCCCTGAGAGCCTGCGTTCCATGAGGGCTAGGGCATTTCTGTGTGGCCTTGGTCATTACTCCATCCCCAGTTCCGAAAAGAGCATGGAGAACATAATAGATGCTCATTTAGTTACTATCTGACTCTTATCCTTCCAGTTCAGATGCCACATATACTCTCTGGATGATCTTGTCAATATTTGTAACTTCAATTAGCAACGATATGCCCATGATGCCAAAATCTAAACCTCCAGATCACCTTTCCAACTGCTTTCTTGTACTCCTATAGGCTGTTAAAGGTTCCAAGTGAATCAATTCACCTTCATCTCCTCTATATATCTCTCCAAGTAGTTTTGCATCCCACCCCCAGTGAGATATTCATGCCATATGACTGGGAATCACATCTTCTAAATTCACCCTTGATGGCCAAACAACCATCAAAACCACCTATGTAACAACCTATGTAAAACCATCTCTCATTTCATCCCACCACCCTGGTAAGGCAGGCCACCAACATCTCTCATTGTTGCTACCAGCCTAGCCTGCTCTGGTCCTCCTCCAGCCCAGAAAGAATGGTTTTTCTAAAGGGCAAATCTGATCATACCACTCCCTGTTTGAAAACTAAGCATGCTTTTCCAGTGCCCATAGGATAGAGACAAAATACTAAATGTTCTGGAAGACTCTTCATGATCTGGCCATTTGCCAAGAATCTTCTCCATCCTGTCTTTCACACATAATCATCTCCTCTTGGTTCCTTCCTGATTTGCATGCCCTTCCTCCCAGTTGTAACATTCTTTCCCCTTCTCTTTGTCTGGCTGAGGATAATCCTTAACATCGCAGTTTAAGTCTTAAATATCACTTCCTCTGTTCACTAACCTGTTATTTAAGGTGTACTCCAGTGTGTAACAGTATTTCTACATCTTTGTACACAAGTATTTATCATACTTCCCGTTATTGTACTTCTTGTCCACCTGACCCCAAAGCTCACATTCTGAGATGGGGCCACATCTGCCTCACTCACCGTGAGGGCTGGTTTCCTGGGCATTGGAGCTGAGCAGGATAGAGAGCAACCCCCTTCTACCTCTGCATAGAAAAGCCCCATGCTTAGAGTGTAATGCTCTGCTGCATCTCAAGATTTTCAGTAATTTTTGAACAAGTAATCTCTCATTTGCTCACCCTGACACTCATGGAGACTGTCACAGAGTCTGGTAACTGGAGGCACTTAAAGTTTGTGAAATGATTAAGTGGATGCTGCTCTATGACTTTCCCTTGTCTTTAACCTTTCACTCTTCTCTGGTTCTCTGTTAAAAAAAAACAACACATTAAAACAACAAACCCACACTTATCACCTGTCTGTTCTTGGCTGCCAGACTTCTCAAAAAGGGTATCCAGGCTTGAGGTCTCAATAACCCATCACAATCTGGCTTCTGTTCGCACAACTCTACTGCACTGGTTCTCAGCCAGGGGTGATTTTACCTCCCAGGATACATTTGGTAATGTCTGAAGTCATTTCTGGTTGTCATGATCGGGGGGTGTGCTAATGGCATCTAGTGGGTAGAGGCCAGGATGCTGCTAAATATACGATGCACAGGACAGCTCTTACTACAAAGGATCATCCAGTCCAAAGCATCAGTAATGCTGGGGTTAAGAACTCCTGCTCAATTGAATCAGTTCTTGGTAAGATCCTCAACGATTTAATCGTCTAATCCAGTGGCCCTTGTAGAACCCTCATTTCACGCAACCCTTCGTTATCATATGGCACCTTTGACTAATCGTTACTTCTTGAACTGTCTTCTCCAGGTTTTCAGATGTTCCACATATTCCTCTCACATCTCCTAGTTCCTGCTCCTCAATAGGTCTCAGACATGATAAAAGCCCAGAGGTGCCCTCTCCTTCAGGGCAGCTTCAGGGGCAGTACAATGAATGCCCAGTGACCAGCCTGGGTCTACTACTTAACAAGCGTGGGATCTTGAGTGAGCTGGCATTCCTCTCTGAGCCCCAGTCTTTTCATCTTTGTGTGATAGAGCAAAGAGAATCCTCTAATTGCCGGTCTCAGGCAGACTTCCTAGAATTTTGGTGCTGAGAATGGGCAGAGGAGGAGGAAGGAGAAGGACACAGCTAAATTGCTTCACTCCTCTGCTAACAGTCTTCCATTCTTGACACTACAAGAAGAATAGCTTTCAAACTCAGTGCATATCACGCCCCACAATGTGGCCCCAATGTCTTCTTAACTTTCACTTCCTCATTCACCATAGAATAACCTGGTCACACATCCATGGTTTAGGGAAGTTGAGATGCCTCCTCTGATTCTACCAGGAAGAAATAGCAGCTTCCTTTACTGTATTCCCCATCTTGAGGATGGCCTTATCTATTACATCGATGATATCTGTTCACATGATGATCTTCTCAATTGTGCTACAAATGCCTTAATTACCTTTGAGTTTCTAGTACTTCGTACAGGGGCTGGCATGTAGTAAGGGCTCAGACTTTTCTTTCCCTTCCCTTTGCCTCCCTTCCCTTCCCTTCCTTTCTTTCTAAAATGAGGTCTCATGTCGCCCAGGCTGGTCTCAAACTCCTGGACGTAAGAGATTCTCCCCCTTCAGCCACCCAAAGTGTTTGGATGACAGATGTGAGCCACTGTGCCCAGCCTCAGTGGACTTTTGATAATGAAATAAATTAATAGTACCTCAATTCTGGAATTTATTTGAAGGTGTTCCCACCACAGAAGAGGTCCCACTGGGAAGGCCGAATAGTAGTTTTGCATCCATACCTCAGTAATACGCCCTTTTGCCTTTTCTCTCTGCAAACTAGGCAGAACAACTCTTAATATTGTGTATTTATGTGCTCAACTCTTTCCAGGAACTCTAGTCAATAAGTTTCACTTTAGTCTCTCATTGTCACTATGCTCAAGCTAAGAACAACTAGCCTGGCAACAGGAAGGAGCACAGAGAGTGGGAATAAAAGACTGGGACTCCGAGCCCCACATCCTGGCCTGCCTCCACCACTAACCAGAAGGTGGCCTGGGTATAAGACATTGCTTTACCTTTCCACACCCAAATTTCACCATATGACAACCAGTCACAATGACATCTAACCTGCCTATGGCACAGCACTGTGGGGAGGATCAAATAAGAATGAGATGTGAAAGTCTCTTTTAAAAATAAGCATAAAGCATGAAATACTATTTTTGGCAACTAGGAAAAGTTCCCTCACCTCAAACAGATAAACAGGTTACTCTCAAGAGAGTATTTTCGGCTAGATTTTCTGGAGGCTGTGGCCCCAGCGTGAGGCTCTACAGCTAAGGTAAGATACTGTAAGTAACCAGGGAAAATATTGTAATATTGCCGGTGGTGTTGAGTTGAAATCAGTTTTGGAGTCACAATAGGACTGTGTGTTAGTAGGTATGAAGCCCATTAAAAAACAAAACAAAACAGTAAGAAAGCTGAGCGCCTACATAGCGAACGCTTTCAGTGTTTATAGGATTACTGGACATAAATCCAATTGTATCACGGAGATTTCACTTTGAAAGAGTATCTGAGTTGTTACCAGAGAAGTTGTTAAGGGAGCCTACCAAACAACATACTCGTTACAATAAGACTGTTTTTAAATGAAGACTCAAAACAAAAACAAATCCAAAACAAAGGGATGCAAAATCTAAGGAATACAGATTTTTTTTTAAAAAAAGTCTGATATTCTACCACTTTAAAGTGACTGAGGAGATTTGATCACTTTTAGCTTAACTCATTCATCCACCCATCTACCCATTCACCCATCCATCTGTTCATCTGTGTGCCACATGCTAGAAATCGGTCTAGGCCTTCAGTTAGAGCTATGTAGAAAAACAATATTAGCAAGAAACCTTAAAAACTAAAATTTACGGCTACTTGAAAGGTTGAGGCAGAAGGATTGCCCAAGCCCAGCAGGTTGACAATGAAGTGACCGTGAGCGTGCCACTGCACTCCAGCCTGGGTGATGGAGTGAGACTCCAACTAAAAAAACCCCCAAAAAACAAAAACAAAAAACTAAAATTTAGCCTTTGCTTCCCTTCCTTCTTTCCTACTGGGTACTTATTGTAAAGGTTAACATTCTCCCTAGGAGCATAAAATATTTTTTAATATCTCTCAGAAGCCAAGTGCAGTGGTTCATGTCTGTAATCCCAGAACTTTGCAAAGCTGAGGCACGCGAATTGCTTGAGTCCAGGAGTTCAAGACCAGCTTAGGCAACATAGCGGTACCTTATCTCTACAAAAATAAAACAAACAAAAAATCAAAAAATTAGGTGGGTGTGGTGACACACACCTGTTGTCCCAGCTTCTTGGGATGATTAGGTGGTGGAAGGATCACCCAAGTCCAGGAGGTTGAGGCTGCAGGGAGCCATACTCCAGCCTGGGTAACAGGGTGAGACCCTGACTCAAAAAAAAAAAAAAAAAAATCTTCTCTCAGAGTCTTAACCAAGTTTAATATGATCTGGTGAGAGGTCCAGGCAAAAGACTAAGATTGAGGCAAAACTAGTGCATTGGTACCACTCCGAAGCACCATCCTTCACAAGACTAGTGGGAATAAAACACCCTGAAGTTATGACTTCAAGGCCATCCTTGGTCCTCTTCCTACAGCATTTTGTCTGGTTTCCCGATCTCTGCCGTTTCCCAGGGTTTCTGAGTCAGCAGTTCTCAATCCTGTAGCACGTTAGAATGACCTGTGTTACCTCAAAAAATACCGATTGCTGGGCCATATTCCTATCCAATTAAATCAGAAGATATGAAGGTAGAGCTCCAGCACTGACTTTTGTTTTTTTTTTTTTTAAAGTTTCCTAGGTAATTCAAACATGCACTGAGGATTGTGAAACAGTTCAAGTCAGTGCTTCTCACAGAGTGGTCCCTGGGCCAACAGCCATCAACATCAGCTGGGTGTTCCTCAGCCATGCAAATTATGGGGCTCCAGATCTATTGAGCCACACACTGCAGGGTTGGGGCCCAGCGACTGTGTTGTTTTTAACAGGCTCTCCAGGAGATGCAAGTGCATGTTACAGTTTGAAACACTGGCTCTAAATAGTACTGTAAGATGCTGGAGGAGGCTGCCTCAACAGGTGGGCGGGGAAGGGGCCAGCAGGTAAGTTTAGAGCAAGGATTTGGGGGCAGCTTGCACATCCTGAAAGGGGTGTAGTTATTATTAATGCTACTGAAATGAGGGAGATCACTGAGCAATTAGGAAATTTTCTTACAGCTGTCTTCCATTGCCACTTCTGAGCTTCTATTTCTGGAAACAATAACAACTCAAGTTCACATGAGATCTCATGCTGTTTAGAAACTTGGCAACAAAAATACAAAAATCCCAAAGCATCTCAGATACTCAAGTAGAGAGGGTTTTGGCCACATTATTTTGATAAGTTTTCTATAATTCTCTTTATTAAAAGTCTCATTTTCTTTGCTCTTTCCTGACCCATAGCTCCACAAATGTAAACACAAAGCTTCATTTTTAAACCACTAGCTCTCTAGTCCAAAGGAATGGTATGAATATAGATATGCTCATTATTTTCTAAGTGTTTCCTGTGGCCTGATACATCTTCTATAGATATGGTGCAACAACGAAAAGATACCTTCCCCAAACTTTTCCAGCAGCATGGAGGGTTTTAGGAATGTCTAAACAGTCTGGACATGCATTTTCACATTCTTTGAAAGTTTGCTAATTATAATGAGATTGGGATAGATGGAGTTTTAATAATAGAATGAGCTTATTTATTCAGCTATTTATATGGGAAAGAGGAAAAAATGGAAAAACAAAGAGTGAAATTGAAGTTTCTAATAGACCTTGCCTTGATGACATATATTTTATATACTATATAAAATAAATTATAAATGATTTCTCACTAATTTTTTGACTTATCTACTCAACAGCTTGAGAGCTCCTTTGAGAATACAGACAACTGCTTCGCAAATATGAAACCTGAAGAGGGTGAATTCATAGCATGGATCTGCCTAGGACTGTTAGATCTCAGCCCAGTATGTGTTAGTCCATATTCTCTTCCCTCCCTTATGGTGTTTTGTTTCCTCACATTCTGGTCTCATGAAATACACACAACACACACACACATCATGCACACCTTGCTCTTACCCCAGGAAGGGACACGAGGCCAGACAATCAAAGACCACAGCAGCTCCAGCAAATGGGTAGGCAGCCTCTCAACTCTGAAGTACCCCAGCAGGTGGCCAGGGAAGACTTGGGCAGATTACATTAGCAGTCCTGTGCTTGTGACTGTAATGTCCCTCTCAAGAAGCACCAACCAAACCAACTCCTGGAATGTAAAATAAACACCCACTTCCACCCTGAGGGAAATGGCCGATTGTATAATAGTCCTCTCTGTTCAAGGAGCTATCTTTTCCTTCCTGTTTACTGTTTGTTTTGTACAGAACAAACCCAAATGTTCTGTAAATGAGTCTAAGCTACATTTTATATGATGAGGGCAAGTAGATTCATCTACAACCCTTCATTTCCATTACATGTAAATCTCAAAGTTCATTTCTTAATCAGGAGAGAAGATGTATCTTCCCTCCAGCCTGCCTGTGTCCCCACCGTCCTAACACAGCAGTCTCTAACAAGAGATCACTGTGAGGCTGAGTGTGTCTGGGCAGGCAGAATGCTACACATAGTGGTCAGGAACGCTCAGCCACTCAAGGTTTTGAAAGCCACCCTTTTCAACCAGTCATCATTCATGGGAGAGGCATGTGGACAATGCACAGGGACCATTCTCAGTATCTCCTTTGTTCTGGCTAGAAAATGGATGCCCTGAACATGTGTATGTGTAAAATATATATTTTGTCTTCATGCGATAAATGTTGTTTAGAGGTTTTGTCACTCTTTTTTCACTACAGTGTCACACACACCCCAAACATATTCTACAGTTTTGAAATTTGTCAGAGCTCCTGCCATATCTCTTCCTTGTTGTGTGACACTCCATTTCGGTTACAGTTTGAGGTTAGACCTGTCTTGCTCCCAAGGAGTCACGTTTTGGTATTTGGCTCTTATATGCTGGTGACCCTCCCTCCAGCCCTTACCTTTTCCTGCAGGACTTGGAATCAATTTTTCAGCCGCAAACACAAGAACCACACTCCTCACACCTGCTGATATGGCATGGATTGTGCCTTCCTTCCTTAATGAAAACACACATCTTCTGCTAAAACACATTCCCTCTCTCAGTATGTCTGCAAGGCCAGTCCCTTCTCAGCTGGCCAGCAGCTGAGCTGCTATCAATGCTAACTGGTTGTCCTTGAAGTAGCTTTTCTAATTGCTCAGGTAATAAATCAAGTTTGAAAAACTGGACTGCATCTCTAGCACAATTGGTATGCTATATGGTACTTCACAGGCAGCTTTGGATTAACAAGGTAACTGGAATCATTTTGATCACTAGAGAAACAAGCACAAAGACCCTATATGCATGAGGATGAATATCACTTCTTCCTCTAATGGAGACAGTTTAGGCATATGCACTTTCTAAATAGATCCAGGATCAACACTGTGAGAGCAAGGCCACCTTCTGTAAATGCCTCAGTCTAGGTCCTTAGATGTGTCATCTCTTTCTTTCTCAGAAGGCCAGAGAGTAAATATCACAGGCTTTGTAGGCCATATGGTCTCCGTAGCAACTACTCTACTCTGCCATTGTAGTGTGGAAGCAGCCACAGACAGCAGGTAAACGAATGAGTATAACTGTTCCAATAAAGTTTTACTGACCAAGACAGGTGGTGGAATGGATTTGGCCCATGGGTCATAGTTTGTGGGTCCCTGTCATAGAGTGTCATCAATACCAATAACTCTATTTCCTTGAAGCATCAGTCAGTGAAGTGGAACCAAAAAAACTGTCACAGCATACTAGATGCAAATTATTTTGGCTCCTCAATGCAAAATGAAATGGGTGATTCTTTAACTACCATGCTGCGTAGTTCTTTACCCTGATCAGAAAGATACGATCTGTTGGGATTTTCAGCACACTTGACTGAAAATTGGAATGTGGCTTAAAGGCTACAAAGAATAACGTTGATAGGCCAACAACAGTTGATCTTTGATAATCATACATGAGTTAGGGACTGTGGGTGGCAATATAGGAGAGAAGCCCTAACTTCTTCTCCTCCTCCTCTTCATCACCATTAGGAATAAAGTACCGGAAAGATGTGTTATCTCTCATGCATTGGCTTTTCTTCATTGGCACACTATTTTGATAACTGCAGAGTGTCTTTGATGCCGACTCTCTCTCTACTGTGGCCTCCAGTGTCTTGTCCCTTGCTCACTCACATGAAGACTAGATTTTTGATGGCTCTGCTGTCAGATCAGAGCTACAGGGTTGTGGCTACAACTGTGAGTGCCTACATTTATGGCAGCTAAACACACGCTTCTCTTAATATGAGTTAGCCCCATCTATTAATTGGCCTCACAATGATGACTTACTTCCTCTAACAGGGTCCTTTGCCTTAGGGCGTTGCTATCAACTCAACAAAAGAATGGCTGTGATCACAGAAAAGAGGTCAGAATTTCCCTCTAAGTCAAGTTCACTTGTCAAACAGGCAGTTTGAAAGATTTTATAGAAATGGAGTTTTAATGTTCAGATGTGTTTTAGATGGGTTTTGTAAATACCTCAGTATTATATCATTAACAAATTAGTACATAGATATCATGTAATACATGATGTAAATTTATGATACATTTAAACTAATTTCTTAGGTAGCCTAAAGTTGACATTTTACAGTGTTTTGTTTTTGAATAAATGAGTTCATTTTATTTTTGCCTGGACAAAGTTATATGCATTTACAGTTCCCGTATGACAGCTGCCTGAGCACATCCTGGCTGCTGTTTGTTGACTGTATCATGAGAATCAGCTTTCACAGGCTGTGGCCCCCTAAATGGATCTGTTGATTAAAAACTGTGACGAGAAAGGGAAACTTGACAGAAGGATGACAGAGGGAAGGACCAGGCTGGTCAACAGAGGTGCTTTAAAGATGTACTGTACAGAAGCGGCCAGTTTCAGGGAGAAGCTGCCCACTCAGATTTCCATAAATTCAAAGGCAGTGCCAAGTAACTTAAGGAGGGCACGCTGAATGCTTTACTTGAAATGGAACACTAACTAGACTTCTTAGGGTAGAATGTGCTGCTTGAATCAAATTTGTGGAAGGCAACTCCTTCATAAAAATCTAAATATTTAAAAAATTTACTTTTATCTTTTATTTTTAGAGATAGAATCTTTCTTTCTTGCCCAGGCTGGAGTACAATGGTCCAACTATAGCTCACTGTAGTCTTGAATGTCTAGGCTCAAATGATCTTCCTGCCTCAGCTTTCCGAATAGCTGGGGGCTACAGATGTGCACCCAGCTTCTATAATGTTATTTTAATGCCTAAGAAGAAGCAATTAACTGTCTTGGCATCTGTTAAGAAGGACCTTGATAGGTTCCAATATGAAGGCAGACAAAACAATAAAAATCCTACCAAAAGGGAGGGTTGGACTTACGGTAGGCATACCTCTTCTCAAGACACGGATCACCTGTCATATCCACTATTTATCTGTCTACCAACTTCTTTTCAAAGGAACTAACAAGGCTGTCCATTTTGAATAACTATTGTTTTAATGAGTAGATAGGCACAGAACATCAAATTTTCATGATCACATTTCCTAAAATAGAAGTGCATTCACTTATATTTCAAAGGAATTGCTTTTAGAATTAGAGGAAAAAACAATTTTTCAGTGTTTGTATCTATGGATGCTTCTCTCTGTTTATATTCTGCCTCAAAATTACTCTTTAGTTAGGCATGTATGCAATTTTTGAGGCTATTATAAAAATCTTGGCATTCCAAGAGGGGTAAAATGAACAAAATGAAGATAAATAAAATGAATTACTTCCATTAGCATTTTGCATGAGATTTGAGGTATTTTGCCAGTAAACAAAGATACATGGGGACACATGAAAAACAATGGCACTGCAAATTTCTCAGTTGTAATCCAGTCCTGCTATTTAAATATTCAGGAACACGTGCAAGCTCTGTGTAGGAGCTGCAGAAAAATCACATCCAATCAAACCTGAAACAAATTTGGTGGGTGAAGGAGAAAGAGCACAATATACAATGGAAATTGCTTTGCAGACTAGAAATGCCAACACTAATGCTGAAACAAAGAACTGATAATTCTTAATAAGTATATATGATTAGGGCTTCACTTATAATTTGAAAGATAGAATCACTAGCATATGCCAATCCCAAACTAAGGTGCCAGTTAAAGAATTTTCCAAAGTACATTCTCAGTCTTCAACATGATTAACGAGACTTCACTCAGTCATGATGAACCATCAGTGATCGACATGAGGAAATGTCTCTTGCTTGTGCATTTAATTTAAATGTTCTTTTGGCTAAATGGGATGAGAACCCATGAAAGAAAAGTATCTATGGAAAAATTCAAGGGTTCCTTTTTCACGGGCCTTCTGATTACTGGCAATTTTTCTTAAAGTTTTCACTCAAAACCTCCACTTTAAATCATCTGTTTTTCTTTTGAAAAAATCAAGATATGTGATTTGTTATGATTGCTAATGAATAACTGGACTATTTCTTCCAGAGAAATGTAATGCATTTCACCCTCTTTTGAGCAGAATTAATTTTAAGCACTGGCTGAGGTCAGAGGACTTGGTTTCAAATCCTAGTTCATTCAGAAATTATTTTGTGAACTTTGCTAGTAGGGTAAACTCTATCAGCCTGTTTCTGTATCTGTAAAATTAAGGATGTTGGATGCAGTGATAGTAAATGTCTATTTAAGTTCTAAAATGTTCTAATTCCATTATACTCTCAGATCCTGAAGATGCAGTTTTGAAGTGGGTGAAGACCAGCATCTTTCCCAAATGAAACCAGGGAACAATGTTTATACTTTGACTGGCTAGTCAAAACCTTCTGAAAGGGATAATTATCCAGCTTCCTTTCACATGACATCCACTAGTGTTGTGCACGCAGCTGGTGCTTAATCAGTTCTTTCCAATAGACTCGGTTGGAGCTGAGGTTCCATGCCCTCCCCTAGTAACTTGTTTCCCTATTTAATATTAAACTCATATAAAACAAACAAATTCATCCAAGGTCCACTGTTCCTTTTTAGGATTTCCCAGTTGTACCTAAGTTAGTTTTTCCTTTAAACAGAAGCAATGTTTTCTCTAATTGAGATCATTTTGATTTCCACGAGTTACTTTACTAAACTCGACCTTGGGAGCAAATTCATTGATATAAATCATGGGCATTTGGTGACCCCCACGTACTGGCTCCAGGGCAGACCCCTCTGGCAATCCACTTGATATGCTCCACTCAGATGAACCACACATCCCTGCATTCTAACTGACAATTGTGAAAAGTCTTTTTATCTAGTCTTTTTTTTTTTTTAAGCTGTGCCAGTCCCTTTTACATGACTGGAAGAACTATTAAATAAAGAAAAGCCATGGCAACTGTGGGTTCAGTGGAATTGTGGAAAAGACACTTCATGCTCATCAAATACTCCATGTGCTTCTCTATGCTTTCTGGCCTCCCTTGAAGTTAGTATTGGGTTCTGCTGAGTGGACTGTAAGCAGCAGTGTTGTGTCTCTCTCCTCTACTTCTTCTTCCTTTGCTATTGATATGGGGCCATGTGGCCTAGAAGTATATGATAGCTACCTGAAGGATAAAGGGCACCAGATCCACGTTAGGTTCCAGTGAGAAATAAACCTTTACTGCCTCAGGCCACTGGGATTTAGGATTTGCCTGTTAGGACAGTTAGCCTGATTTATTCTGAGTAATAAGGGTTTAGCATCACATAGCAATCAAATTCACAACAAAAGGGAAGGAACCAGCATTATCTACTACAACTGGGAGACTTATTCCTTTTATTCCTTTGGATAATCTTGAGTAGGAAGTCCATCCTACAGATGTGGACATTAAGGCTCAACAGGAGCCCAGCTAGCAAATGGAGAGAGTTTTCAGGCCCAGGTCTAGTTCCAGAGTCTTTGACTGCTTTTCCTGCTAGGCTGCTGCTTCTCAAACTTTAGTGTGCATTAGAGTCACACTTGTTAAAATGTAGATTTCTGGGACCTTCCCTCAGAATTTCTGATTCTTGGTCTGGGATAGGGCTTGAAAATATGCATTTCTTACAACTTCCCAGGGGATGCTGATGCTGCTGGTCCAAGGACCACACTGGGAGAGTCACTGCACTAAACATCTCTGCTTCCATATTACAACAGGCATGAGTGTCTTGAGACCCAAGCCCAAGTGTCAGGGGTTTCAGATCTTCATCTTTACTGTGGGCAATGTTTCTTAAATGGAATCAAAAGCCCACTGAGATCCAATATGGAAGAAAATCTCCTATGCCCTCTCTGTTCCATGGCTTACCTCTCCCTGGAGGACACTGGCACACAGAAGTCTGACTCATTGATCTAGAACTCCACTGCCACCCGTGGTACCTACCTAACCATAGGTACCTACCTAACCATAGGTACCTGGGAGGGAAATTCCATCCAACATAAAAACCAAACCAAACTAAACATTTCTCTCAGAAATAGGAAAGCCCTGGATTTGAAAGACATATTTCTCTTTTCTTTGCTTATTGTTATCTCTTAAGATCATTAGCTCATGTTTCTCACCAAATGGGATTCCCAGTAACAGCCACCTTGAGTTGTGATGAAGATTATTAGATGATGTGCTAACTGGAAAGCACCTTATCAACAGCAAAGGGTTTTAAAATAATATATATGTCAGAAGTCTTCATCTTGAGAGGTCATCTCTAAATGTAGGTGAATTGGTTCTTCTTTGACTTAGCCAAATAGTCCAAGAAACAGAGGCTTCCTTTTTGTCATCTGCTTAGATGAACAACAAATAAGAACAATCATTGCAGGTTAGGGGAAAACCACTTGAGAACAAAGCGGGGTCTGTAATAAATAGCTCAGTCTTTGAAACCTCTCCTTCCTCTACCTTAAGAGGAACCTTGTAAAGTGTGCCCATAACAGTAGCCCAGAGGAGTCCTCCATTCCCTGCTCATTTCATAAGTGAATACAGCTGTGCCCTCCCTAGCTCCAGCACCAAAATTGAAAATGCTGCTGGAATGATCAGTCATTTTTTAACCTTTTTTTTTTTTTTTTTTTTAGTTTTCCACCAAGAGAATCAGATTAGTCATTATTTTAAAAAACCTATAAAACATAAAGTAAGACCCACAATCTTCAAGAATGGCCACATTTTTTTTTCAACTTTGCAAGTGTAAACACTGAGATTGATTCTGTTCCCACTGGGTAAAAGGCAGCTCTCTGTCCACCACACTTAGCAGATCACTGAAAAATGCAGACTGCTGGGGCAGCTGCAAAGCACAGATGCAGAGCATGGGAGGTGCTTGACAAGATGTGGTTCTGGTCCTTTATATCCAGTACGAGGTTCCCAGACTGTGTGTCTTGTCCTTGACACACAGGCGTGTGTATGTACGTACACACACACACACACAGAGTCAGAATGCAGGAACTCTGTCCTGGAAACAGGATGTCAAGATTTCAGTCTTTATTGCAGTTCTTAACAGCTAAAGACTGTGGTGAGAAGGCAACAGCTGCAAACATCCTCACAAGGGCTCTTGGGACATGTTCCATGGCCGTGGGGGTCCTGTGATGAGTGTGACTCATGTCTCAATGCCAGAATCCCTGCATGTGTGGTTCCGAAGTTTTATTCTACCTCCTCCCAGTGTACTTCATTCAAATTTTATAAGGACAGCCTTTTCACCTTTCATTGAAAAAAACCAGAAGAGCTCCCCCAGGCATGTGGTTTAAATTTCTGTTAGACAGGTAATGCTATGGCCTAGGCTCACGTGAACACCTTCCAGAAGACGTCAGCATTCCTGAAGGGCTTATAAAAATGCTCTTCCATTTTGTGCCAAGAGTTCATAAAAGAAGTCATATGGTGTGAATGCAGCTTAGCTACTCTAAGGGCCCATGCAAATGTTGTTGTGCAAATGTTGCATGACTTAATCAATACATTCAAGTCATGTTCACCCTGACTTGACTAGTTCCATTCATGCAGTTTCAGCTTGGTGATTGGTATCTGCTTGCACTTTTATGGGAGGTCTCAGAATCCAAGGAAAACGCCCGCCCAGCCCAAGTCATTCCCATCCAAGCTTTGTGGATCTGAAGATGAGTGAATGTAAGTGCCTTATTTGCATTTCTCTCCTGTGCCCCCTAAGCTGTGCCCCACTCCATGCATTCTCCACAGCAATGATGATGATGATGATGATGATGATGATGATGGAGAAAAAACACAAAGGTCAGGCCTACAAGGAAGCTACTCTCAAACTTCACTCAAGTCTATTTTCCTCCCTTCTTTGTTTCAAGTGGTAATTTATAGTGACACGTATCCAGGGGCACTAAGCAAGTACAAGTCGAATTGAATTCATAGAGCCTTTGATTGTTATTCCTATTTTTAGAAAGTGTTTTTGCAGCAGAAGAAATTACCCAGCCTGGGGAGATGCCAGCTCACACTCAGCATTAGTCCTTAGATCCCTGAGGGGGTGTCGTTGGCTCCCTTGGAGCTAGGTGTTGGTGTGTCAGACTCATAGCACCAATTTTCCCAAACCATAAACACAATGCAAGCTACATTTAGAAGTTAGAATTACTGAATTTTATTGCCTGTGATTCAAGCACAAAAAATGGATTTCATTTTTTCTCCCTTGAACACTGCATTATGATTTAAAGCAGCACATAATCCTCTGTATTTATTATTTTATATTTTGCTTTACAGTGACGGTGGTATAGACTACTTAGGAGCATAAAATACAGGTTTAAGATATTTTTTCTTTCCAGTATATTATTAAGGAATAGGAGAGAATAACATGTTAGGTTTCATGGAATGATCAGACTACGATCCATCCACCTTTCCTATCTCATTCACTCCACCCACTTGTTACCACAAAGACAGGAGCTTTTTAAGAGCAGCAATAATAAAGTAGTGAGGAGGAGAGAAAAGAGGGAGAATTTGGGTACTTTTCAGAGAAGGAAACTAAATTTGGCCCAGCACATGGTGCTTAGTGCTGGTTTCCATGCCTTTAGTGTAGATTCAAACTATCAGTATCACGAGGTGCTTTAATCTTAAATCCTCCGAACTCCCAGGCTCAAGAGTGTTAGGGAAAAGAAAGCCATTAAAGCCAAGTCAACCAGCTCCTTCATCCAATTTAACGTGTTTGGCAGTAGTCACTTGTAAACACTCTGAAACCTCCTGACTAAATTTCTGAAGCACCGAGAGCTGGAACAAACATTCTTTTTTAGGAATAAGGTATATTGCTTTCATAATCCATCAACACAAATAAGTACAGCCATGTACCTCATAATGACCTCTTGGTTAATGACAGACCGCATATAGGACAAGAGTCCTATAGATTATAATACCATATGATTACTATACTTTTTCTATGTTTAGATATGTTTAGATACACAAGAGCTTACCATTGTGCTCCAATTGCCTACAGTGTTCAGTATAATAACCTGCTGTACAGATTTCTAGCCTAGAAGCAATGGGCTACACCATATAGCCTAGGTGTGTGGTAGGCTACACCATCTAGGTGTGTGTACGTACACTCTATGATGTTCACACAAGGATGAAATCACTTAGAGACACATTACTCCGAACATATCCCCATCATTAAGTGATGTATGATTGTACATTCAAACTAATTGGGATCCTACAGATGCTAATTTTAAATTGCTACAGATACATGCATGAGCATGCTTCCACTTACACACAGACTATTCCTGTCGCATTATCTCATCAACACATGTAGTGCACTCACCTCGGTTTCAGGAATATACTGTAAATAGGATAAACTACAGCTTCTAGGTCCAAGATGGAAACCAGGTGGCCCAGGGCTGAGATGGGGTCTTCAGCCCGATCTGTTCTGCCTAGGTAGTTTTTGCCTATGTAGTGCACTTTTAAAAATTGGAATTCTCATTTTAGAAAACGAGCTTTTTTTTTTCAGAAGAACTAATAAACTGGTCCTTCATTTTCACAAAACAGAGGGTTGAAGCTGAATAGTGATGGCCTCTTTGCACAAGGGGTGGATTTTTCATCACTCCCCAGTTCCCAACGCTCCCTGCTAACAGTCTCACAACTACCTGCATTACTTCTGTACAATATCTATCTGTCCCTGTGTAAGTTTGGAGTCGTGGTCCTGTTTCTAGGTAGACCCACTTTACACTTCTCCAAATGTTAATGGGCTGAATTTTGTCTTCCCAAAATTTATATGTTGAAATCCTAACTCCCGGAAATTCAGAATGTAACTTTATTCGGAGATAGGGTCTTTACAGAGATACTTAAGTTAGAATGAGGTCATTAGGGTGGGCTTTAATCCCATACAAAAAGGGAAAATTTGAACTTACAGAAAGAATGCCACATAAAGATGAAGGCAGAGGTCAGGGTGATGCATCTACAAGCCAAGGAACACCAAAGATTTCTAGGAACTACCAGAATCCAGGAGACAGGCATGGGACAGATTCTTCCTCACAGTCCTCAGAAGGAGTCAGCCATGCTGACAAGCCTGATCTTGGACTTCCAGCCCACAGAATTGTGAGATAACACGTTTCTGTTGTGTATGCCATTCATTTTGTGGTATTTTGATACAGCAGCCCCAGCAAACGAATAATACAAATATACCAAGTAGCTTAAATCAAGTCAGTATCTTGCTTTGATCCTTGGAAAAAGTCGTACATGAGTGACCTGGATCGCGAGCTACATCTAGCCCAGAAAGGACATCACAAGGAGAAACCCCCTTTCCAAAACCAGGCAGCTAGGCTTCCAAGAGCTTCCGCATAGAGATGTGTCCAACCAGAAGTGGGAATGGTGGTGGTGGTGGTGGTGATTGGGGGGGTGTTCTGCCTGCTCTGGCTCAGGTGGGTCCTGAAGAAATTCTGGTACACCATGACTGAAAAGAAGCTGTTCACTGTTTAATTCCTGAGTGGGAGGGTGCTATTTTAAGGGCAAAGAGATATTTTCGAGGAAGGAGTGTGTCAGGGAAGCAGAGAGCTCGAATCCTCAGTTACTCCTGAGCTCAGTTTAGATAACAAACTCCTGCATATACTGTGAGACATTTTCCATTTTATTTTTCTTTCTGGGCTTTTTCTCCCATCTGGTCCAAACATTACAGAGGTATTGGGGGGGCAGAGAGAGAAGATCTCAGATGGAGAGGATCAGGCCAGCTGAATTGCTGGCTGTTCCCAGGAGAGACCCTAGGTATACTGATTGTTGAATGGCCATGAACAGGTCACGTTTTGGAGTCTTAGTCCCTTCTATTAGAAATAAGTAGCCCTGGTGACTTACAGAACCACTCCCTTTCTACAGAATGTTTCAGAAACAAAAGCGTTACTTCTTTGGGCATCAGCTTCTCTTCAGTCCCTGAAAACTCCATCCTAGTGGTCCTGGCGCTCTAACTTCTGGGGTGTTTCATTTCATCAAACAGTCAGTGCCTCACGCTGCATTGCGGAGAAGGGCCAGGACGTGCTGCCCCCTGGTGATCAAGGTTGCCCTGACAGGACACCCTAACTGTGAACATTGAGAAGCATGGCTCCATGCTTTAACTAGATTTCAAATAAATAAAATGGAGCCATGTGAACTGGTCATCACTCTTGGGGAATAAAAACTTGGTAAATGAAGAAAACCAGAAGTGGATCTGACAGCAAAAATCCTGTAGATTAGGACACTTCCTAAGGTTCAGGTTGTAGGGCCTAGAGAAAAGACCCAGAGAGAACGCAGTGTGGTCTTGCTTGGGGGTGGGATGGGGGGGGTGGGGGGGCTTTGGTGGGGTGAGGGATTGCCCCGAGGTCTCTACGTCTCTACATTTCCACTGACTACGGGTCACTGGAGATGAAAAGTGCTGTACAAGTAGCACTAAGAAGTGACCCTCAGACCAGTGGACTCTGAGCATGTTGAGCATTCTGTCTATTCAAATCCAAGCACATGCCCCATGTACACCATTTCTTTATTTATAAGTGATGTGCAAGTACTACCACATGGATACGTCATGCACATTGTAAGACAGACACAATCACATTAAAAAGGGTGACATAAAATAAATTTAAATAGAACTGCTACTATTTCCACCCCACATCCCAGTGGATGGCATCGTTCACTCCTTCATTCTCTGAGCCATCATGGAGTCTGTATATATAAAGAGCAGAAGCAGTGCGCACCCTGTTGAGCATGCCCATGTCTCTAGGGCAATCCGCCTTCTCCAATGGCAGGTGATTAAACAGTTGTTTATTATTAAAAAACCCAGAAGACTTGTTGACTGAGATTTAGGAGAGTCTGCCCAAAAGCCTCTATGAGCAAATGTTGTTAGAAGAACAATAATTTCTTTGCATTTTTACGTAGAAACTCTGCCTTAACTCTGGGTGGTTCTACAGAAATGGACATCATTTTACTTGGTGTTTCTGTCCCTCACTCACCACCCCCAATTTGAGATTATTCTTGGAAAGCTGCACATTGTGTTTTTTCTTATGCTATTAAAACCATCAAGCTAAAATTATATTTTCTATCTTGCTTACTCCATAAGGACTGCAGACTTGGCTGTATGCTTTTCAAAGGGTTTAAGATTTCGCATACATTATTGCTGCCTCAAATAGCCAGAGAAAGCTGTAGCCTCATAGCTTCAGAAATGCAAACTCTGTAACACTCTTTTCACATTCTTTTAGTTACTTTCTGTGATAATGAGGCGCACATTTTGCACGCAGTGATAGGATGACACAGCCCAATCCCCTCAGATTATAAAACCAAGCCCCGGGGAGGGCAAATGACTACATAGGAAATGCAGAACTGGAGCTGGAGCCCATGTTCCTGGCTCCAGAGCACCTCCCTCTCTGCCACAGGTGGTCCTGAGATTTCCCCTTTCATTTCTGCCCTGGCTTCAGGATGAATGAGTGGCCAGAAACACCAAGCTGGCTCTCAGCTCTAAAGGGGTTAGGGCTGGGCACGGTGGATCACCCTGTAATCCCAGCACTTTGGAAGGCCAAGGTGGGAGAATTGCTTGAGCCCAGGAGTTCAAGGCTGGCCTGGGAAAAATAGTGAAACCTCATCTCAATAGTAATAATAATAAGCAGCAGCAGCAGCAGCAGCAGCCAGATGTGGTGGTGCGTGCCTACAGCTCCAGCTCCTCAGGAAGTTGAAGTGAAAGGATCATCTGAATCCAGGAAATGGAGGCTGCCCTGAGTTCTGATTGTCGTGATCATGCCACTGCACTCCATCCTTGGCAACAGAGCGAGGCTCTGACTCAAAATTGAAGGGAATAGTCCTTGAAACTCTTTGGGTGTGCATCAATGGCTGGACGACCTCAAAGATGACCTTGAGATGTGGATTTGGCCTATCCACATGATTTCCCAAATCCTGAACAACCTCCTCAACCTGCAACTGATATCCGCTTCAATAGGCACAGTCCCTGCAGCCTGGCTAGAGTTGTCAAGGGTCTTACCACAAAGAAAGAAATCCCCCAGTTGAAAGAGTGAACAAGGACAAAGTGGATTCAGAGGAATAATGCAGGTCAGCTGAGTGCCCCAACACTGCCTTTTCTACTCTGTCTTTCTGTCCCTAGTCTGTGTCTTCTGCCGTTGTCCATGAGGAATGAGGGCTGGGAATGGATGCCTACTAGAGCAAACCTTCAGGGGATTTTTACAAATTCCAAGCAGTGTTTGAGTGTGCCTACAAGAAGAAAGGCTGAGAAAAGGCTGATTGACTAGGACAAAATTTCAGGTGCAGAGAACTTCTTCCAGTACATAGTTGGTCTATGTGTCTTCCCACCTCTGTACATTGTTGCTGCCTTTGCCAGCTGGCCATGGTGGTAGTATGTGGCTATGTATTGTGACATGAGAAACCATGAGCTGTCTCTCTTCTTGGGAATATGTTCTTGGACAACAGCGTTCTTTTTCATTTTTGCAGTCAACGCCATGTGGAATGGCCCTACAGTGGGCAAGCTGGTGGTCAGTCTCACACATCAGCTTTCTGTGTCTTCCATCTCTTTCTCTTTAACGCCACCCTGGACAGCCAGATCCACTGGTATCTCACTCACATCTGCAGACATGTCTTCATTTGCTCCTCACCTACCTGGGGCTTTGCTTGTAACGTAGCAGAGCTGAGGAAATGGTGAGGGGGAAGGAACTATGATAAAGAATGTTCATGCTCGGGGGTAGAGCTCAACTTTGGGAGGGAAGGAGGGCTGGATCAAGGATCTGCTCCTTCTTTTTTTCCCCGAATACCCCATGGAAAAATGTATCAACTTGGACAAGCTGAGCCAGGAAGCAGCTCAAAATCCAACCCATTTGCCCCAAGATTTAAGACCCAGTTATGTGAAACCTGGGAAAGGAGATTTGGGGAGGCCGAGATCTTTGTCTCCAAGTACTCATGCCATGTTAAGAGGGATGAGGATGCAGCACAACTAGAATAAGACTAAGGGATGGCAGCTGTGTGAACAGAAGGAAAAATGTTTAACAATCAGGCTCTCTGACAACAGACTGGGCTTTCTGGAGAGTTGTAACTATCATAACTATCACAGAAGTATTGAGAGAGACCTGGTTTCTACATTGTGGCCATGTTACTTAACTCAATGAGAGAAAGTGTGTGTGTGTGTGTGTGTGTGTGTGTGTGTGTGTGTGTGTGTAGCAAGCGGTTGTATTTTCATCCTATGACTCTAAAGACTGCATAACATTAGGTCAAATCGTTCATTGGTGTTGACTATTTTACACAGCCCTGTACTATTACAACATCATCCACCAGAAGCAAAACCAACTTAATTATGAGAAAGAAGCTGTTCTTAAGTGGCAAAACAGATCAGATGCAAAGGAAAGATACTGGCATAATGCTGGGTGCCACCTGTGCCAACACAACCTCTCTATCCTCCACTTCTCTCACTTGAACAATGTGAAGGCGATAACAACTGATAATTGAGTGCTTGCTATGGGAAAGATGTTGTTTTAAATACTTATATTAACTTGTTTAATTTTTACAACTCAACGTTGATTTAACAAATGCAGAAACATAGGCAAAAAGAGTAAATGACTTACATGTAAGGCTAGACAGCTAGTTAGAAGGAGAGTCAGGATTATTATGGTAGACCTCTGCATACTACACCCAAACACTCACCACAGTGTCTGGGACAAAGTATGGGCTCAAGAGGGAGAGATCTGGAGCTGTGCTATGTGACATTATGCAAAGTAACTTAAGTTCTCTAGACCTGGTATATAAAATGGGGATACAAATATGTATCTTGGGAGGTATAAAGTCAGGTAAATTGTTTAAAGAATGCTGGCAAATAATAAGTGCTCGACAAAAGTTACCTAATACCACATAAACATGCCCTAGATCAGTGGTCCTCAACCTTTTTGGCATCGGGGACTGGCTTCACGGGAGATGATTTGTCCATGGACAGAAGAGGGTGACCACCAGGCATTAGATTCTCACAAAGAGCACGCAACCTAGATCCCTTGCATGCACAGTTCACAATAGAGTTTATGCTCCCATGAGATTCTAATGCCATCACTGAGCCTTGCTCACCTGCTGCTCACCTCCTGCTGTGTAGCCAAGTTCCTAACAGGCCACAAATTGATACCAGTCTCAGACTGGGTTAGGGATCCCTGCCCTAGATTACAAACACCTACATAGGTGTTTAAAATATTAATAACATAAAGTCAAGTCTAATCTCTAGTGTCCATACATAGTGAGGCATCACTACCAACCACTTAACAGTATAGCAGAGAGTGTGTTGATCTGGTTGCTTTGTATTTAACCAAACCGCAACTCATCTATATGTAGGTCCTCAGTTCTATTGATGATGGAGATTTTTCTATAGATGGTTATTCTCCCTGGAAACCTGCCTCTAAGTTTCTCCCTGAACCATGAATCAAGTGAAATTCCAAGATTTGGATAAGAGAAGAAGAAGGAACTATAGAAGCAACCCTGGAGACAAAATGGGATGCTTTCCATTGGCTCTTTCTGTAGTTATTCAAGAGACACCAAAGACTGGGTAGGGGGAAGAGCCTGAATTCTTCCACTAGAATCCGGAGAGCCAGTGGCTCACTATCAGGAGGGCAAAGGGTGCTGCTGTCCTACCTGGTGAGCTTGGTGCCGATCTGCTGCCTCAGCTCCAGTCGCTCCTCATCTGTCTGCCTGGGAAGGATATTCTTTTCTTCCAGCTCTCTCTTGGAGGGCCTGTTGCTGAGTTTGATGGCTAAGGAATCCTTCCTGCAGACCTTCATGGCCAGAGAGCCTGCAGGAGAAAGAAATGAGTCAATTTAGGCTGACATATATCTGCCAAGTCTCCTCCAGTGCCAACCCTGGGCCATAAAGTACAAGGTGGGAAGGAAGACATCAAAGCTTAACACCTGAGCATGGTTAAGTCCTCAGTGTGCAGAGGTCTTGCCTCCGATATACCCTATCCCCCCAGCACTGTGTGGGGCATGTGGGGAGCACACAGGGAGCCTGTGATTGAATCTCTGCTCTACAGGAATGCCCAGAATGCATACCACATCACAAAGGAGGGTAAGACTGGCTATGGGGCGCAGTCAACTGCAAAGAGTGAGGGAGGACACAGGCCTTTAGCAATTAGGAAAAACTTCATGAGGAGGAAGGGCTGAATTTGAAGGAAAGATGAGATTCCAGCAGGCAGCAGGTGGTCAGGGATCTGCATCTGCAAAAAGCTCAGACGTGACAGATACACCAGGAAATCCCAGGAGACAGAAGGGATCAAGTATGCTGTGGAGCTGGGGAGATGTGTAGGAGAATAAAGCTGAGCAGATCAAATGGGGCTTGTTGGGAGTGGGAGTGGAGATGAGGGTTTTGAAATGGGCAATATTCTGGGGTTTTTTTCCTTTCACAAGAGTTTCTGAGCAGCCAGGGTAGGGCTTCCTTACATCTACTATAAGTCTGTGGTTCTTAGCCAGAGGTAACTTTGCTCCCCAGAGCTATCTGGCAAAGTCTAGAGGCATTTTTGGTTGCCAAAACTGAGGTGGCAGGGGGAGGGTGCTATTTGGCATCTAGTGGGCAGAGGCTAGGGATGCCACTATAGGACAGTCTTCCACAACAGAGAATTGTCTGGTCCAAAACACCAAGAGTGCTGAGGTGGATCCACCCTGGTATAAAGTACTCAATTATCTGAGTACAAAACAGAGGCTGAGCAGCTGCTCTGCCCATTCATGGTCATTCAGGTTGTGGCTGCCCGTGTGGCTCTTTCCTTGACATCACTTGGATCGTCTCACAGCTCACCACTGCTCTCACCAGGTCTCAAGTGTAGCTAGCGCTCCAAAGCCTAGTGAGTACAGAGCAAGAGGAAAGCACTGGATCAGGACCCAGCAAGTTCTGGGATTCCTTTGCACTGAATTGAGTGGTGCTTTTCTTCTCTCTTCCTCTGCTGGCTTTAGACCACAGGCTTTGAAATCTGACACAGTCGGCATTAAATTCCCCCACCACCCCTAAGCAGACATGCAGCTCTGGGATGGTTCCTTACTTCTCCATTTTCCACCCTTATCTATAAAACGGGAGTAATGAGGTCTAGGCCATGAGGTTGTTGTGAGATGTAGGAAAGAGGTGAAAATCATAGCCTGTTGTTAGGCACACAGTATATATTCAATACGTGGTTGCTATTATTATAAACTCAGTTATTAAAAATAAAATAATTATCAATTAATTTGATAATAATTTATTATCAAATATCAGACTGTACTCATAAAACTAAAATTTGCTTTATTACTCATGGCCACAGTGATAGATTTTGAACTTTGTTTTATTCATTTCTTCTCTTGTCTCTTACCACATTTAAAGGTCTTACAGGAGAAATTTAAATCCAGGCCTTCTAAAGTTGCTGTGATATGCCTAAAAATGAAGTTGCATATACAGTGGTATTTCTAAGTGTTGAGACAGAAACAGACTTTTAAGCTTTTGGATTCCCTCCCCCCTTTTTTGAGGGAGGAGGTTACATTTTAAAGGAAGCGACAAAGAGAAGAACATCTAAAAAGGTAGGAGGGGATAGCCATTTTAGAGTTATGAGGGCATCTCGAGGACATTTACCTTCTCATTTTATTGTAGAAGGAACTGAGGCCCCTGAGCTGCCGTATGACCTGGGGCCAGTTAACACCAGACCCAGGATCAGAACCCAGATTGTCAGGAAGTTGGATCTGCTCTCTTTTCACACCACTGCTGCCCCCTCCCCTGGTGGAGAGTTCAGATAAACTTACTGGTATACAATGAGCTGTCATCATCTTCGTCCTCTTCCTCTTCCTCTTCTTCTCTTGTGTATAGGCAAGAAGAGTCTTCATAGTCTGATTCATGAGGCACATTTTCTTTATTGTCATCACATTCAATCACAACAGTTGGCACTTGTCTTATTTCTGGAAGGCCCATAGGTCCTGCTTTGGTGACCCCATCACCTGAGTGCAACCCAGAGCTGTGGTAGGAAGTAGAACAGGGGACTCGCTGCTCGGAGCTGCTTAAAGAGAGGGAAGAGAGGGAGGAAAGAGGAAGTTCATTGTGGACATCCTATATAAATACATCAGAGCACTTTTAAAACTCAGTAGTCCAGCCCCAAGAGACAAAGGGTCTACTGGCAATTAAAGTCCCACTTCTCATTTTACAGTGCATAATTTTAGGATGGCAGAGTTTTCTGATGGTGGCAGCGGCATTAAATAGGGAATAAGAATTAGGATTCCCTGTGGGTGTGTTGTGGTGATGGTTTCACAGCAATGTGAATGTACTTAATGCCACTGAACTATATGTTTTAAAATAATTAAGATGATAAATTTTATGTTATATGTATTTACCACAATTCAAAAATGAAAATTTAAAAAGTAGGGTTAAAAGGATGAATTTGCTAGTGAAGGTAGAGAGCCAATAATTGAGGTCTTAGTTTTCTAAAGCCATACAGAGTGACTTCTTGGTAAGGACTGAGAACGGGAGAGATTGTTTGAAAGCTCATGGGTAGAGATGCAGAGAAAGGGAAGAAGGGGCTGAACAGAAGGCTGGATCCCTCTGCATGCCATTCTCAGGGATGACCTAGAGCAAGTTCTGTCCCACGGATGGTGTCAGCTCCTTAGCAGAGGGTCATAGGTAATGTCAGTCTGGTTTTGTGCAGGTCAGTTTTCTAAAACACAATGATGGTGTTTTTGTTTCTACTTCTTAAGTCAAATATATTTTTAATTTTAAAAAAGCTATATAAGTTCATGGTTGGAAAATTAGAAAATGGAGGTCCTCAAAAATAAAGAAAATTGTTATTTTCTTAATAGACTCTGAGGATCATAGGGCAATCTAGAATCCTTTTTATGGCAGGCTCTGTATGAAGTCCAGCAAGAAAAATGAGCATATAGAGCCAGAAACACATAGATAAACTTTGTAATTTTTTCTCAGATTAAGTGGGAGTGGACTATCTTTCATTTAAAGAATTTCTAAACACAAGAAATGCAATACATCTTACCATCCAAAAGTGTCTGATGCTCGTGAGGAAATGGAGCATGAAGTTATATCTAATATTTCATTCAGTTCTATATTCGAATGTTTTTTCCAAGAGCAATCTCACTTATGACATATGAATGAGTGAGTCTCCTTTGAAGCTTTTAATTATGCTTTAAATTATTGCTATGTCTAATTTAAATTCAATGAACTTTCCTCTTTCCATTGTTTCCAAAGAGCTGTTTTTCTTTTTGTCTTTTTCATATAACTCTTCAGTGACACAAACAGAAAATCCAGTTAGCACATTATGAGCAATGATGTTCAAGGCAAGAAACTAAATCAACTTAAAAAACAACAAACAAACCTTCAACTATGGTACAGGAATAAATCACATATTTATAAAAATGCAGCATCTTACTAGACATTAGTGGTTTAAGCGGTCCACTTCTCACCTAATTTAACATAGATGGCAATGGAAGCAGGAGGGTGAAATATATGATAGATGGTCTCCAGTGTGACGAATAGAATATTAGACTGAAAGGTGGACTCACTTGGGACTTACTGTCTGCCCTGCAAGGGGGTCCTTCTATCAGGCAATGACAGCCACTGCACGCCAACCGTGCTTGGATTTCCACACTGGGTGGTAAAGGAAGTAACAATGGAAGAGGCATGTGTTTTTGTCTAGTCCTGCCTTTTCTTCTCCCCTCTTTATAGTTTAATTAACAATGGCTCTATAAAGGCCCAGAGATGGGGATACAGCAGCAGGGAGTTAGGGATAAAAAGCAGCCAGCAGATACTCTTGTCTAGTGGGAAAATCTTTTGAGGGAAAAAAATGTTGGAAACCAGAAAACATGAGTTCCTTAAGGTAGAAAGCTCTGAATTGATCAAGAGGACAGAGAAGGGGAAAATAATTATGCAAAGGAAGATAAGAAACTCGGCCTCACAGGTTGTCTGTGATAAACAGGAGGCTACAGTTTCTTCTCCCTCAAAGATTCATGGGAAGTATGAGACTTTTCTGAATAGGATGGGATGATACGGAGGACCCCCAGCACCTTTGGCAGGCACCAGGAGTCATGCTACCAGGCTTGTAACATGAGACCAGTTATAGAGGTCAGAAACTCTCATTGGGGTGCTACAGAAACAGCTGGAGAGCTCTGGGGCCAATCAAGACAGCTTCCTGAAGTGTGAACCTGGCATATGCTAAAGTGTCTGATTTGCCTTAAGAACAAAGGAGATGTTTTCCAGGAAGCTAGGTGCATCCACCAAAAGGGGTTTAAAATATCCTATTAATAAATATTCATTGCATGCCAACTATGTTTCAGGAAAGGTCCTGAGAGGGAGACTAATACCCAAGTGAATTTCATCAATTTATGGAGACCCATAGGAGAGCAAGAAAGGCTGAATAAGAGTACAGGATTTAGCTGAGAAGGAGGCTGGAAAGGTTATCGAGGGACTTCAGTCTGAGGAGTCCAGGGATCTGGGTCCCTGTTTTGCCACTTACCTCTTCTAGAGGTTGGGCAAAGTGTTTAACCTCTGAGCTTTAGCTTCCATGAGGCAAAATTGGGTAAATCATGTCTTTTTTGTAGGGCTGGTACATGTGGACTGTTAAGATGGCCCTAAATGAGACCCTCGCTTGTTTTTTTTATAGAAATGGCCTTCCAAGTGGCTTCACAACAGGCTCAAATTTAGTCCATTCTCCACGCTGTTATCAGAGCAACTTTCTAAAACTCGGATCTAGGAGCCTCACCCACCAGAACTTTGAATGTCTCTTTAATCTACAAAACCAGTGCTCTAGGAATGACACAAACGGAAAATCTCATTCATGTATCACGAGCTATGCTACTATTCTAGGCAAAGAACCAAGCAACTCAAATGCAGCATCTTAGTAAGTGTGACCTCTGTCTCTGGCAGTGCTGAACAGAAAAGGGAACCTCTAGCAGAATTGTCAGTCTCAGGAATGCTGGTTTTATAAATGTAGTTATAATCTAAGAAACTTGCTCTAAATAAAGGGTCTCACTGCTAACGAAGGGAGAAAACCACCAGCCTACAAGCAGTAGTTTAAACGTAGTGTGATATGCTTGCCACACTGTACACAATTTGACCCAAATTACTAACCCAGTCTCATTCCCCCTCCCCCACCTCTGTCTCCAAATCACCTACCCCCTGGTCACCTGCAATCATGCATTCAATGCTCTTGGCCTGGAACGTGCTCTCACCTCATCTTCACCTCATTCCTTCCCATTTATCTTTTAACACGTCCCACGCAGCACCTTGCCTGTGTTCACAGAAGAGTCCTCGGTTGGGAAAGTCGTGGTCATCTGCTGACTATCTTCCCCTCTCTCCCCAAAGCTGCAGGCTCCCTAGCGGGCAGGGACCGTCTGTGTCTGGTGCCCAGTCCTGTCCCTGACGCAAAGTCTATACTCAGTAACTGTTGTTTTGCTGAATGGAGGAAATATGGCTGGAATGGCTGCTCTCAAGATGCATTTGCAAGTGGTTGGGAAAGCAAATTCAAAGGGTGTTAATTAAGGGACTGTTTTTTAATGTTCAGGAAGGCATCTAGTGGTGTATCATAGGGATGTGGTGGCCTAGTCTTGGTTGGCACTTTTATCAATGGCTTAGAGACAACAGAAAGGACACCGTTCTTGAATACGTAGAAGAACTGAGTTAGAGAAGGAAAGGAGAGAAAGTAAAAACGAACATTTACTGAATATGCTCCCTGCCATTCCAGAAACTTTCACATATGGCATCTCATTTCACCTTTATCACAACCCCATGGGATAGGTGCTATTATCCCCATTTTACAAAGCAGAAAATTGAGGCTCTGAGAGGATAATTAACAGGTCCACGAGGACATGGGTGGTCAAGGAAGGGATCTGAGCCCACTTGTAAAATATTCTGTATCCAAAAGTCGAACTGTGATACTTATGAGATTATGCACTTTGATTAAACACAAACCTCAGTAACTGCACCTATGCAAGATGGGGGAAATACCATTCCTTGTCAACATGTGTATAACATGGGCATCATTACTTTAATAAGCAACAGAGCTTAAAATACTATCTGGTTCTTTACAGAAAAAGTTTTCTGAGTCCTGATCGATGTTTCCTAAACTTCGATCATACTCACACCTCCTTAATTTTTTGTGTATGACGTCTCTGAAGTCCATCTACATTATTACTTACTTTGTATTTTTCTTTAAGTCAATACAGTGCTTTTTAAAAAACTTAAACACAATAGTAGCCTTGTCTTCAGCAAATCATATCTTTGTAATCATAGGTTTTATATGTTAATTATGTATGTTTCTAACATGCTAAGCAGAATACATATTTTATATTTATAACATATATGTGTTTAATATTATATACATGTAAGTACATATAATTAATAAAAATTTAAAGCTTATAAAAGGTTGTCCTAAACTCATTTTCTGAATCACCAATGATGCAGATATCACATTTTGGTTAAATATTGGCCTAGATCAGGCTTTTTCCATATCGGCATGACTGATATTTAGGGCCAGACAATTCTTTGCTGTCTGGGGAATGTCCTATGCATTGCAGTACATTTAGCAGCACCCCTGGCCTTCACCTACTAGATGCTAGGAGCACTTCCCCCAATTGTGACAGCCAAAGAGATCTCCAGACACTTCCAAATATCCTCTGGGGCAAAATTGCCCTGAACTGGCCTAGAGCACCGGCCTAGAGCACCCACAGTGACTTAGCTACTTGTCATATTCCCAGAGTTGTACCTCGTGAGTCTCTTCAAAAGGCACTTAGGTATTGATTACCCAATAATCTGCAATATTCACTGAATGAAAAAGAACTGTTCAGATGCGATCATGTTTGACATGCCATGTCTCAGGCTGGCATTCTGGGGGTTGTAACAATACTCTGATACTTTTGAGGTTCCACTTAGTTATTTGTACCCCTGCTTTAGTTCCCGAACCATTATCCCGTGAATGCAAGAGCTCTAGGCTAACTCTTGAGTGAAAAAGTTTTTCTTACTCTGTTGCCCAGATCAATGATTAACTCAATGACACTCTAGTGGCCTGAAAGAGTCACCACATCTTTCAGAATACCTGTCAAAATCCCTGAGGAAAAGTTGACTCGTAATAAATTCTAGACTATTTGCATCAAAACTCTCCTGCATTAGGCATTTAGATGGCTTTGAAATCAAGCGAACTTCATTGGACATGGGTTGTGTTCACCCTTCCTCTTCCCATTGACTGACTAGCTTCTAAAATCACGATAAACATAAGGTATCTCATTTTAACCTTCTAGATGGAGCCTATGTTAATTCTTACTGGGTGATTTCAGATAACGATAATAAAAGTAAACATTTTTTAACACACTGCACCATGTATTGATTCATTTCATCCTAACAACGACCCCCGGAGATAGGTACTATTGTGCTCTCCACACTTTAGAGAGGAAAACACGAAGGCATGTTCCTCACAGTCAGAGGAAGTCCAGGACCTGATCTCCAACAGATGTCACTCTACTGCTGCCTGTGTGGAAGCAATGGTCCTACAATGGCTCTGAATCTTACTCTTCTTCCAGAACATCCCTCTCCCACCACCACCTGGTCCATCCTCTATACTGCTGTCAAACAGGCCTGATCATGTAATAAGCCCAATTGAAAGAGCTTAGAAGGGCCTCATTTGTAAACTGGATAAACCCCACCATCTTTGGCATAGACTAGCAGGCATCTCATGACCTGACCTCCCCCCACCAATTCCTTTCAATCTTATCTGTTACTAATCTTCATGATATTCCCAGTGTTCCAGCCACACCAGGACACTTGCCACTGCCCAAGTATGCTGTAGAATTTCCTGTCTTCTCCCCCTGCTTCTGCCATTGCTCTATCTCAGAACTCTTCCCTCAGAATTTGGCCTGAAGCATCCTATCCATCCTTCAGGAAAGGCTCAAATTTCGTTTAGTATGACCAGCCTTTTCTGATTTTTCCAAAGGAAGTCAATCGCTTCTCTGAACTTCCACGGCCTGTTCCTACCTCTGTTACAGCATCTGTCAAATGATATTATAATTACATGGCTAAGTATCTACCCTAATCCCTTCAGCTGTGAGCCTCTCAAAGACAGAGGCTAATTATTATCTTCCCACCCCAGTTGCAGCATTGCGCATGTCTTTGGAACTGATGGAAAAGTCAGTCAAATATTTGAATTGAAGTCTCTCAGAATCACGTCAGGCTACATTACATTTCCAATTGCTTAACTCACTGAAATAATGATCCCTGACCGTCAGATAGAGTCTTGCTGTTGCATTTCTGAAACTAGTGATCTAGAGTTCTAAGAAGACAATCCAAAGAGCTAAGACATAGAGATCTATGCAAGGAAGAGTGAAATGTTGCCTTTGTGCTTTCATCCCAGGACTATGTGGGCATGAACATAGAGAGAGATTTTCCAAGTCTGCCCTCAGTTCACCTCAATTAAGACTGTCCAGAGTTACACTGCTTTCTTAGGTGAGGCCATCAGGCAAGATGAGATCTATAAGGTTTTTTCTTATACTAGCATTCTATAATAAGTTTAAGCAAATATCACGGGCCTTAAATTATTCTCCAGGGGAAAAGAGATGAGCTTCTGCTCCCCATCATCTAGGGAGCTCCAAATAATGTAATTGCCCTGATATATGCAATGGGGATGGACATGCAGAAACTGAAGACAGTTCCATGATGTTCAAGATGTGGAGCAGTTGCACCATTATGGAATATTTTCATTCTACTATTAAAATATACCAGGGGGTTCCATAGCTTAGGATGAAAAAGCAGGTGCATATTTCAAAACAGCAGCTAACACAGATAGTCCTTCAGTGTCCTATGAAAATGTGGTGTAAATATCCATCATCTCATTTAATCATCAAAAATCTTCCAGCATGAAAAAGAGTATTGTTATTATCTTGACTTTTATGGATGAGAACATTAAATCCTGAGAACACATGTGATCACTTAACTGAAATCACAGCAGGGATGTGAACTTGAGTCTTCTCAATCCAGGGCCTGTCTCTTTCCATGATCCATGCTGCTTTCTCTCAGAGAACCAAAAATGCCCCTTATTTTCCCGTATATGTAGTTCATGCTGACTATGAAATGTAATTTAGACCACAAATTTTTAAAAAATTATGAAATAATTACCTCTATAACAAAAAGCAAGTATAATGGATGTTCACACAACCCAACCATTCTTGTAATAAATTTTGCTGTGAAAAGTCCCATGATGACTACTGTGGAACCCATGGGGGGTGGTGAATTCTAGACTTAGGCGTACAACAGTTTTGAGTGAGTAGCACATGGCTGGGGGTGAGTAGGTGAACAGAGAGGATAGAGGGAGGAGAGAATAATTAATAATTGGATTATCCAGCCTTGGATAACAGAGTATTTCCAATAAAAAGGGGGCATGCAATGGATGGAGTGTCTTTTGTGGCCACTTCGATGATGCATTTCCTTGAGGCTAGAAAGGCATCACCATCTCTGTCCTCCCATTACCCTGCTCTGTTTTTCTTTAGTGCTGCACCTCTGCCTTGTATCACATTACATTTTTATTGGCTTATAATCTGTCTCTCCCACTAGTTAAGTATGAGAGGGACCAAAAAACCCTGGAATTTATTTACTAAAAATTGTGCATTGATTCTTACATGTTTAAACTTCAGTCACCTTCAAATTACTCTGTTTGATGCAATACACCTATTGAGATGCTTTTTCCACTGCTCAAAACAGTTTTGAACTCGTCAGTTTTGATGCCTTTTAGTTCTTCTGCCATTTTTTGTTTCATCTCTTCCACAATGGCAAAACTTTTCCCTCTGAGGACTTTCATCCGGAGAAAGAAAAAAAAGTCATTTGGTGTGAGACTGGGTGAATGGGGAGGGTGGAGGATGGGAATCATGTTGTTTTTGGTCAAAAACTGCTGAACATTCAGTGTTGTGTGGGCAGGTGTGCTCGTAAAGCACCCATCATGAAATGGGTAAATGCACTGAAAGAGTCTCCAAAAATTCTTTTTACTGAAGCTGAATGCAGCCTCTCACAACATTGCTAGCGAGTACACCGATGCCGATGGGTTCCTAGAACACTTACCTAGCAAAGGAAGCCTGTACTACAAAGGGCCTACTCTCCAAAAGATAATTCCACTGTTTGTTTGTTTGTTTGTTTTTTGGTCCCCCTCATAAGCGCATGAGGATGAGGACTTTGTTTTGTCCTTGTTTTCTCCACAGAAGATAGAACAGTCTGAATGGATAGGGAGGAATGAACAAGAATCTACTTAAAACTGGAGGCCTGCTATTTACAAAAGAAACACTAAAGAGAGGAGGATTTGGAAAGCTTGACAATCAAATGGCAGTCCTGAGACGGTAAAAGGCACATGTTTAAAACTCTTTTCCTTCCTCATGTTCCCATGACACTGTAGGGAAGTGAAAGGCTTTATTCACTCCCCTCAGGTCTGTCTCCATTAAGAATGACCTTTAATGAATCTTCTTTGTGGAAAAATAGACTCTCTTCTTTGACTCTGCTAAACTAGATAGGAGACACACAGATTGAGAACACAGTGGTACCCCTCAGATAAAAATTTCTCCCCATTTTCTTACCATTTAAATGGCTGCATGTTCCTAAGGAATCTCCAGACTTTGAAAATTAAGAGACTGACTTAACTTTCATGTTCAATACTGGGTAAGTGTAATAATTCACAAAGAAGTAAATGCCCAGACATCTACAACAATTACTCATTAGTCATTACAACAATTACTCCCCTTTCAAGGAAGCTTTCTAATCACCACTTTGTCTCTATCCCATGGTGTAGACTGATGAGAAGGATAGTGTTGTGACCCATCCATGGGTGGGAAATTACTGGTTATCTAACACCTTTGAAACTACTGTAGAGAATCAAAGGTAGGTCATGAAATTAAAAATCGGTCTCTTATAAATCCTAATCTTCCTTGAAAATACTTGGGAGCCATTTTACCATCATTTCTAAAGAAAAACGTGTATTAAAGGGATATTGCTTTCTGGTATCTGACTTTAAATGCATTGATTGTTAAAACAAAAAAGACATTAATCTCAAATGACAGGGAAAATTTATTATCTACAAACATGACACTGAAAATGAAATTAAACTTCAACAGGAACTGCTTTTGTAATATAGTCTGGACAAGTTATGAAGAGAGTTTTCAGAGGGGAGAAAGAACAATCAGCTGCTTTCCTTTTGGAGACCAAAAATGTGTGAGAAATTATGCTGCAAATTACAGTGCCTGAGGCTGAAAAATAACAGAAATAACCACTGTATCCCAAGAAAATAGTCAATCAGCTTCATTTTAAGAAAGTAGGCATGCATTGTGTGGTTTATCATGGCCTAGGATTAGCCTTCTAAGATAAGAAATGCAACATTAGAGCTTTTGTTTTTTGGTTGGACTTTAGTCAGCAGGAAACTATGCTGTTCTATATATAAACTAGGGTACTGAGCCTTCTTGAGTAGAGAATGTATTTTGAGTTTCCTCTTTTCAGCAGTGGTAATGGATTTAGATTAATTTGTTTGCAACCTCCATCCTTTCAGGAACCAATGGCCCACATTTCTGAAATATTGTCTAGGATGGGAATTTGATGAATAAAACCATAGGACATACAGAGCTGACCAGCAGCCCATTCCTCCTAGCACTCTCCATTTCTGACAGAGAAACCAAACAGCGGTGGCTTATCTACTTGCCTTTGTCCCTAGACATTGACAAATGTTCTAGGTCATGCTTGGCTGGGTAGACGGTACCAGCAGGGCAGGACGTGGAGTTAGCAGGACTATGTGAGTCCAGCCGGGCTATTCACACCAGCTGTGCCTCTTGATCTCTGGCTCCTCATCAGTTAAGTGGAGAAACTACTTGCCCACCTCACAGGCTGCTGCAAGATCCGATGGTGATGCTGACGCAATGTGCTTCGTAAAATCCAGCAGTGGGAGGTGCTGTTTTAACTAGGGATGCACTTACATGCTGGCTATTTATCATAAATTAGTCATTATAAACATTATCTATTAATTGATTCAAACACTTCTTTTAGTACTTTAATATGGTTGACCCACCAAACCTTTCTAAACAATGGTTTCCAAGAAGATAGAAGAATCAATGTTCATGCATTGGGAAAGGGCAAGGTTTCCATGACAGTAGACATAGGAATTCAAAAGTGAATTCTTTTTCCTTTGAAAATACTCTTTCTTTTTTATCCTCTTATGACTTCAAAAGATGTTACTGGTTTGTATAGTCTCATTTTAACTTTCCTCTGACCAATTTACTTGCCAACCCTGTAGGGGAGGATGGATCTTGCTCAACATGACATTGCCTTCAACTAAAACCATCATCATGCTCCTTGGAATAGCCGTTAAAGCTGAAACATTATGTAGGTGCAGCCACTTAAAGATGATAAATATAGGCTTTAAAATCAAAGACCTGACCTGAAGTAAGGGGTTGATAACTCTGACTTTCAAGGGGCAAGGATGAATGTTTAATCAGAATTGCATGAGATTTTGAAGAGTTGGCTTTCAATATAAGAGGGGAATCTTTCCCTGGAAGCACATTTCATTTAAAATTGCAGGCCATTTACTATATGATGAAAAAACACCAAACTTCAAATCACGCCACTTCACAAGCAAATAACACATAAGTATTCAGAGTTTCATTCTTGTTACTACAGCAACTCACATCTGCTTATTTTCAGAGATTTGCAGGTGAAACATTTTAAACATAAGCTAATGCAATAATTTTTGATAAGACTACTAAGGCTAAATAAATAAAAAAAACAAAACACTGGGGATAGTCTAGTTTTAGGACCAGGAATTATTCTTTAGTATTTCCTGTGACCCTTAAGGCAACATGAAGAAAAGTAATTGTTACCATGAAATGCATTTATCCAAGGATTATGAACTGTATTGTATTCTTTGAAAAGCTTAAAATTAATCATGGGATAATAGAATTTTAGAGATTGGAGGGATTTTGGGGGCTATTGATTTCAATTTCTTCTGTGCAATGTAAAAATTATTTCTTTTTCAAGATTCTTGACAAGTTTATGCCTAGCTAATTTATAAATATAAAAAGGGGACATAGAAGCAAATAATAAATAAACCTAATTTATCAGTATTATTATTTTATTTTATTTTATTTTTATTTTTATTTTTTTGAGTTGGAGTCTCACTCTGTCGCCCAGACTGGAGTGCAGTGGCACGCTCCCAGCCACCACAGCCTCGACCTGCTGGGCTCCAGCAATCCTTCCGCCTCAGCCTTCCAAGTAGCTGGAACTACAGGCATGCGCTACTACGTCTGGCTAATTTTTTTGATTTATTGTAGAGATGAGGTCTCGCCAAGTTGCCCAGGTGGGTCTCGAACCCATGGGCTCAGGCAATTCATTCACCTCAGCCTCCCAAAGCACAGGATTACAGGCTGAGCCACTGAGCCCGGCAGTATTATTATTTTAAAAGAAAGGCTGTATTTTGTTATTAATTGTGTGTCTATCATATTGCATGCAGTGCTCAATAGGTGGTGCTAAGAGTTCAAGAAGGTTCTGGAATCCTCGATTTCATTGACCACCAGTAGTCTGGCCTGTGATAACACAGATGTACATCCCAGTAGTGGTAAGGCCACTCTGCTTCTTAAAACCTTCACATTAGAGCTAACCTACTTCAATATATTTAACCTGGAGTTACAGAGTTGGGTATTTCCTTAGCAAATAACCTGTTCTTCTTTATGTAAGCACATGAGTAAACCATTTGGAACTGCTGCTGGCCTGATCTTTCTTAAAGATCTCCAGTGTCCTCTCTAGTGGTTCTAAGGTTCTTCCTTATGTCTGATTGCCATCTCCCATCATTACAGTCATGCACTATGGTCTGTCTTCTAAAAACCTGTAAAATAAATGCCAACTTCCTTTTCTTATTAAAAATCTCACTCACCTGGAGTTAGTATACCATACTTCCTCTTACTTTGCCTAGAATGTTCTCTCATTCCCTATCTCCTTCTTTATCTGGTTATTCTTCTCTTTCAGCTTTCAGTTTAAATGCAGCTCTTTGGAGAAGACCACCCTGAATCCCACAGACCAGCTGCCACTGCTATTGAACATTCCCCTCCCACCCTGTACCCTCAGGTACTGATTTTCCCAGTCTATCCTCCTGGCAGATTCTAAACTCCACTGGGCAGCCGCCTTCTATATTTTGTTCAGTGCTATATCCCCAGTGCCAAGAACAGAGCCTGATCTAGAAAAGCCACTTAGTAAATAATTCTTGATGGATTTTACATTTGCTAAGCAAACATAGGTACCTTCCTCTCTCTTTGCAGGGCCTGTTTTCACTCGAGGTTTACAAGTCAGTGATTGCCTAAAATTTTCCTCTTGGCAAATGTCAGAGCTTTCCTGATCTATCTGCTGAGGGATTTTGGGAGAGGAAAATGTAGAAGAAGAGTGAATTTATTAGAAATATATTTATTTGTTCATTTTTAAGGTTTATATGTGGTAAATTTATCTCAATAGAACTAAAGGTAGGCTACTTAAAATATCTTAAACCAAAACTCACTGCATGAAAATAGTATTAAAAATATCAATTGTGGAAACACTCTTATGCACATTGAAGTAGGCAACCAATTCTTGATCTAATCACCGAAAGCATATGCCATAAAAGATAAGATGGACAAGTGGTACCTCATCATACTGAAAAGCTTTTGTACTACAAAAGAAACCATCAAGAGAGTGGAGAGACAACCCACAGAACAGAAAAAAATATTTGCGAACAGTGTATCTGACGAAGGCCTAACATCTAGGATCTACAGTAAACTAAAATGAGCTGAAAGAAAGAAAACAAATAGCCCTATCAAAAAGTGAGCAAAGACATGAATAGACACTTTTCAAATGAAGACATATGAGCAGCCAACAGATACATGAAAAATACTCAGTTTCACTAATCATCAGATAAATGCAAATCAAAATCACATTGAGATACCACCTAACACCAGTAAGGATGGCCATCATTAGTAAATCAAAAAACAACAGATGCTGATGTGTGTGGAGAAGAGGGATGCTTCTACACTGCTGGTGGGAGCACAAACTAGTCCAGCCTCTATGGAAAACTGTGGTGATTTCTAAAGGAAGTAGACATTGACCTTCCATACAATCTAGCAATCCTCCTTCTGGGAATATACCCAGAGGAACACAAATCATTCTGTAGGAAAAGACACCTGTATACCCGTTTATTGCCTCACTATTTGCAATAGCAAAAACATAGAACCAACGCTGTCCACTGAAAGTAGACTGGATAAAGAAAATGTGGTACATATACATGATGGAATATCTCACAGACATAAAGAAGGACAAACTCATGGACTTCAAAGCAAACTGGATAGAGCTGAAGACAATCATACTTAGTGATCTATCACAGAAACAAAAACCCAAATACCACAGCTCTCACTCATAAATGGGACCTGAACGTTTACCACAATAGTACAAGGGAGGGATCAGTAGTCCTGGGATATTGCAGGGGAGAGGGAGCATATAACAACACAAAGTGTAACCAGTCCTAAACCAGGGGAAGTGAGGACCAGTTAAAGGCCCCAGCTTCACCTACACATAGATTACTTATGTACCTAATCATGACTTGTATCCTACATCTTTATAATAAAATAAAGCAAAACAAAAGTCAGTTGTTAGTTTGCATATTGATGTCACACATGAATGATAATAGTAACAAAAACTCATTGATTTCTTATCTTTTTAGTTCAAACTCAAAGATTTCAATTATTCTTTCCATGTACACTTACCTGGTCTACTAACACACTTCTTCCTCTAATCGTCCTAGGATGTACCCTTATTCCTTTTCTCCCATTTACATGGTTGTTTCTATTGTGTTCTGTTTTTCAGGACTCTGTGTAAAATTCTGAAAGCAAACTTTCAGGTTTAGTTCAAGGGTACTGAACAGAGCTGGGCCATCAACTGTGAATCCCTACACCTTGGCAATCACTGGAGGAGCTAAGGATGATTACCCTTCACCCCATTTTATCATTTATGGTGGATTGGCTCGTAGATAATTAAAAGAAGGGAGAGAGACCTTCAAGGGCTAAAGTTCATAATCAAAATTACAGTTATCTTGAGCTCAAATCTGATATTCCCAGATGTGACCAGCAAGAAAAGAACCTAGGTTTAACTTTAAAGAAGGAACTTTTTACCCTGCTTCTCATGTTGAAACAAGACAGGAACAGCTCAACAGGGGAAGTAGGAGTGTATCCACAGTTAAAGCCAGTTTCTATAATTAGGGACGTTTATAACAAAACATTGATTGTAAGAATTAATTAATATACCTTTCTACTTCAAGATCAGAATAGCTTTTTAATGTGACCTACTCAATACATATTTTCAGAATACTTCCTACATGACAGGTACTATGACAGATTAAGGATGGAGTGATGTCTCAGTCCATTTATGCTGCTACAACAAAGTACTTGAGGCTGGGTAGTTTATAAAGAACAGAAATGTATTTTCTCACAGTTCTGGAGACTGGAAAGTCCAAGATCAGGGCACTGGCATGTTTGGCTGTCTGGTGAGGGCATCCTCCAGAAGGAAGAAATGCAGGATCCTCGCATGGCAGAAGGTGGAAGAACAAGACGACTTAGCACTTCTGCATGAAGCCTCTTTTACTTGTGTAAGGACCTTAATTTGATTCATAGGGAGGAGCCCTCGTGCCCTATCACCTCATACAGGGAGGAGCCCTCATGGCCCTATTACCTATCACATGGCCCGTCACCTTTCAATACCATCACATTGGCCATCAAGCTTCAACCCCTGAATTTTGGAGGAGACACATTCAAACCACAGCAAATGATGAGACAAGGATGGTCCCTGCCCCTACTTAAGAATATACAGAGACACACACACAACATGGTGCAAGTGTGCAACAGGGATCTGTACAGGAGGGCAGAGCCCTGTATGAGAATCTGACAAGGGATCCCCCTGAGAAGTCTTGAAGAGTAAGTAGAATTTTCTTTGCAAAAGAAGTTGGAGTGGGAGTAGAGGGGAGGACAGAAGGGAGTGCCTTCTAAACAAAGGGAACCGATCAAATTGTTAGAGTAACGAAAATATAAAAGGTTAAAGATGACCAATACCACTTAATATTTATATAACATATATCTTGTGAGAGCAACCTAAAAATCCATCCATAGGAAGTGAATTAATAGCCAAAGGAATTAATTAGTAACCAAAGGAATACCATAGCAGTTTCTAAAAGTGCTCAATTCATTCACTCATTCACTCACTCAAACCTACAAGCCAGGCCCTGTTCTGAGTATCCAGAATAAAATCATGAACAAAACAGCTCTCACCCCAGTGGACTGTATGTTTTATTTGGCAAGAAGAGCAATAAACCAAATGAAAGACAAAAGATATAAAACGTTTGAAGATGAAAACTGCTATGAAAAGAATAAAAGGAGACTGGGGAACAGACTGTGTTGGGAGGAGGGTTGCAATTTTAAATAGGAAGGGCCACTGAGGAGATGACATTTGAATAGAGACCTGAGGAGGGTGAGGGTGGGAGTCTTAAGGATATGTGAGGAAAGAGCAGTCCAGAGGCAACAGCCAGTGCAAAGGCCCTATCAGGAAGTGGCCAGCATGTCCAAGGCATGCGAGAATGGCAAGATGGCTGTTGTGTGAGAGATGGGAGCAAGCAGAGCAGAGAGCAGATGGAGTGAGGGAGACAAGGGCCAGGCTGTGGTGGGCTTCTGGGCCACAGTGAGGATTGTGCTTTATACTCTGAGTGAGTTGGACGGCCATAGGAGCGTCCAATGACCGGGCCCAATCATTGTTAAGAGCTGAGCTGTGTTTCCCCAACAGATGCATATGTTGAAGCCCTAACCTCCAGTACCTCAGAATGTGACAGTATTTGGAGGTAGGACCTTTAAAGAGGTAATTCAATTAAAAGGTCATCAGGGAGGGCCCTAATCCAATATGCCTGGTGTTTTTACAAAAAGAGGAAATTAGGATGCACACTCACACAGAAAGAAAACCATGTGAGGACACAGGGAAAAGACACCATCTGCAAGCCAAGGAGAGAAGCCTCTGGAGAAACCAACCCTGCTACACCTTGACCTCAAACTTCCAGCCTCTAGAACTGAGAAAGAATACACCTCTGTTGACTTAAGCAGCCCTTTCTGTGGTACTTTGTTAAGGTAGCCTTAGCAAATCAGTCATGATCTGATTTTTGGGAAACGCTGTCTCTATGACTGTTGAGTTGGGAATGGGCTGAAGGGTCAGGTGTGGACACAGGACACTGGGTAGGAGGAACTGCAGTCAGCCAAGCAAGCACAACAGAGACTTCAGGCAAGGGGAGCAGGAGCATGTAGAGAGTAGCCGATTCTGGCTATTATGCATTCTCAGTGTAGGCCAGATGAGATTAGTTGACAGCCAGTTGTGGGATACCAGAGAAACGAAGGGGTCAAGGGTGTCTTTAGGTTTTTGGCATGAGCAACTAGAAGTATGGAGCTGCCTTCAATTGGAAAGGGAAAGACTTCTTTAAAGTGCAGTTCCTTCAGAATCTTCCTAAAATTCCTTCAGGGTCAACAAGGGGTCATATCCCACCTTCATTTTATTCACTAGAGCATAGTGAACTGATCAACGGAATTAAGGTCAGAAAGAAAACTAGTGGCTGATTAGAATCTTACATCTGAATTCCAGGATTGATGCCAACCAGATCACAGAGCTTACAGCAGATATTAAAAACAAAAAATTGCATAATATTTGAAATGATAAAACATCAGCTTCAAAAAGTTATGAATTACCAATGGAGAGAAATAAAGATAATCTAATTTGAGGAAACTGAACCAAACAAAATCTCCAAGACTGGATCAAAACTATTTGCGAGATGACTTCAAGGACCACTGAAAGCAAATTTTGCGTGCTACTTAATTTTATTTATTGGATGCTTACCATGTGCCATACAATAACCCAACTGATTTGGATTGATTAAATCATTTAATCCTCACAAACGGCCCTGATGAAGTTGGTGGCATTATTATCTTGTTTTACAGATGAGGAATGAAAGGCAAAAGGAGATTAAGCAACATGCTTAGGGTCACAGAGTTAATAAGCAGTGTGTCTCAGATTCAAACTCTGGTGGTTAATTCTGGAATGCACTTATTCAGATGTGAGGTAGGGGCTGTCTCCAGCCTGGTCATGCTTGCCTAGGCAGCCTTGTGACTTTGGATAAATATGAACCCTTTAAATTTGCTTCAACCTGTCTCAAATTCCCTCACTCTGTACACTCTCTGCTAAAAATCAGGTGAGCCAAAGCTGTAGATACATACATGTCATTGTTTAATGCTATTAAGCAGGCTTAGTCAGGGTAATGGTTCAAAGCTTCTTCAAACAAATCAAAACTAACGTAACATAATCTTGGGGGAACATGAACTAGATGGTAAAGGGTGTAAAAAAGCCCTCAGATAAAGGGAATGGTAGCTATTGTCAAAGATTTAAAAGACTGTCACAGGAGAGGAAGAAATAAGATTTGGTGGGGACTGGGTACAAATTATAATGAAAACTTATAGCTTAATATAAGAAGAAGCTTTGTAATGGTCAGACCTTCTTGGAATGGAGTAAGCTCCCTTGGGACCAAGTGAGGGTCCTGTCCTAGCAGAGAGCAGAGGACAAATGGTCAGGACTGCTGTCATCAGCAGAGGGTTGGTGGCCTAGATGGCTGTCAAGGCCTCTTTCAATTATAAGATGACTACTTGTAAATGGATGATCAAATGTCAGGTGTTGATGCTGTTTAATTCACCATTTGACTTTCACATTATCGATAACATTTTAATCAGAATCAGACACTTGGTCTGGACAGATGCTCTAAGGTATCATTCTATAAGGTGTTAGGGGGCAGGGATGGCACAAAAGGATCCCTGGAGGGAGGATGCCCAAATGTTTGGAAATGTCTCTTCCTTCTTGCAAGGTTTTTTGGGGTTACTGGAAATTGCCAGGAGGAATGAGAAATAATTCTTTCTTTCTGTATGAAACTTGGTTAGAACAAGAATGAAATCATGTTGACAGGCAACAAGGAGAACTTTTAGGTAGTAAAATATAGGGTAACATCACCTGAGACAGCCAGCAGTTCCCTCCCTACACTGAAAAGTGGCCTGTGACCTTGTCCTGCTCTCAGAATCTTATAGGACTTCTGGGAAACAACACAGACACTCAGAAAAATCTCTCCAATCTTTGTTTGGGAAGAAGACCTTTCTTTCTCTAAGTGGAGGAACATGTCAAAGTGATTCATGCACGAATTCCCAAAGTCCTGTCTGGCATGTTATGACAGCTCTGTCTTGACCTCCAGTGGGAGGTGAGGGAGACAGAAGGAGGTAACCAGAGTCTAGGGGTGGCACAAAGCATGGGATGGCCGTGGATTAGCTGCCAAGATTATGCTGCATCCCTCTTCCCCCTAAACATTTTCAATATCCCAACAGACCTACTCATTGGTTTAAACTCACATGAAGTATTCTACAAACATCCACAGATATTGTTAAACTTGTCAATAAGCACTTTAAATGGAACCTTTTAATATTGCATGTTTTAGGTAGAAACATATTTGGCAATTCCTAGCAATATGCTGCCATGCATATATTTTTCAAATGATTAAAGCTCATGAGAAATACAAAACCTTACTGGGTACACAGTAGACATGGTCAGAAAATGACAATTACTGCTACTTGTCTTTAGGAAGCAGTTGAGCATGGGCAGAAAGAGCTCTGGACTTGGAGCAGGAAGACCCTGGCTTGAAGGCTTGGCCCCTCAACTTAACCTAGGGCAGTGTTTTTTCAAATGTTTATGGGGGGAGGAAAAGTTCTTTAAATTTTCAATTTATTACAACTAATGCTTTTATAAAAGATAATAAAATACATGAACAATGAAATCCTTTTTAATTTCGAGAGCCAACAGACAAAATTATTCTGTCAAACTGCTATAAAAGTATCTAAAAGCACGTTCTCAATTTCTATACTTAGGTGGTTGCAGATGTGAAACAAGTAGTTTCTGGGTCACCCTTTTAGTAGGTAGTACTCGGGAACGTATTCCACCTCCCTGAGTTTCACCATTTACTCAGTCTCCCTCAGTGGTTAGAGGATTAAATAAGATGATGATGATGATGTATATGTGCAATAGATTAAAAGGTGCCATCCCAATTTTAAATTATTCTTCAAATTAATTAATGGCAAGGGGCAAAATTAAATTTTGTTTTTTCTTTTGCAGTAAGGGTAAGTGTTAACACAAAGTAATCAAGTCAGAGTTCCTAGAGACAACAACTTCCCTGTGAGTCAATACTTTCCCAAACACTTAGCTGAGAGACAGGAACAGAGAAAGCCACTAAGGGTCAGGAAACCGCAACTAGAAACTCCTGCCTGTGCCCATATTGCCTGGGGCTCTCTGGTGATTCGCTGGGCCCTCCAGATTGTAGTTTTCCCATCTGCAGGGCCCAATGACTAGCAGTCACTACAATGGGACCATCATTCAGGGTCCCAGTTCAGACATACCAGATGGAAACAATTTCTCCTTGTCACACCAGGGAACTCAGTCAAGCAATGCATCTTGGAGCCATACTGGCAAATCCCAATTCCTTCCTGGGCTTGAGGTTGGTGGTGGTATTTGAATATATACAAACAAACACCACCCACTCATGAATGAACAGGAATGATGCAGAATGAGTTTGAGAAATGAGAGATCTCCCTCAATGGAAGGTGTTAATACAAATAGGGAGTTAGGACCCTGAATTAGGCCTGCCTGTGGGGTAATCTTTGCAGGTCTCCCAGAAGAGCTACTGGATGCAGATTCTGGTGAAAGAGGTGGATGCACAGTGGTTACCACATATTAGAGGCTCACAGGCTATGACCAGGCTCTAGCACCCTGCTTCCTCCACCAGCAAGGACAGATCACATCTCTTCACCTTCCTCACTTTTCTCCACCATCCTTCCAGACCTCATCTTTTTTTCTTTTACATTCAAATTGTCTTTTATGTAAGAGACAAAGTAAGAGGTACAGAGAGACATGAAATATATGAGTATTTATTTTCTCCCATTTCCCCATCCAGGGGTAAATTTTGTTGGTAATTATGTGTCCATTCTTTCACATGATGTTAACATTTATAGAAACATAATATGTGCTAGTGTCTGTGTACATATATACATACACATACACATGAGGGGGGACCCTGAAACTCTAGAATTTATAAATGAAAAATTGTGTATTTATTCTTACATCTTTAAACTTTAGTCACCTTCAAAATATTCGTTTGATGCAATTCATCTACTGAGATGCTTTTGCTACTTCTCAAAAGTTTTTTAACTCATCATTTTTGATGCCTTTTAGTGCTTCTGCCTTTTTTTGTTTCACCTCTTCCACACTGGCAAAATGTTTCTCTTTGAGGAGTTTTTTCATCCAGAGAAACAAAAAAAAGTTGCCCCAGGTGAGATTGGGTGAATAGGAAGGGTGGGCATAGGGATCATGCTGTTTTGGGTCAAAAAACTGGTGAACACTCAGCACAGCGTGGGCAGATGTGCTCATAAATCACCCATTATGAAGTGGGCAAACACGCTGAAAGAATCTCCAAAAGGCACACTCAACCCTGTACTACCTTGGGACTCTGCAGAGTGTCTCCACTAGTAAGATGGCCCTCACCAGATACAAGTCCTTGGCTTTGGAATTCCCATCCTTCAGAACTTTCCATGTCTTCAACAGACCTCTGTGTCTGGTAGATCAACTACTCAGGGGTTGATTGTGACCCAGAGGGAATATCCTGAAAGCACAAACTCCAGAAGAACAGGACAAGTGCTGAATCTCAAGCACCCCACCCCATACCCTGATTTAGTCATGAGACAAAAGGTGTGGCCAGAAAAGGATGAAGAAGACCTCCAAGGAGATCAGTATTTCTGAATCCTAGCTCCCCATCCTCTACCTTATTAGACTCTCAAAACTACAAGACACAGCAAAGTTTCCCACCCACAGACCTATTTCAAAACAGAACAAATCCAGAATCCTCATCAGGGAAGAACAGAAGGCTGAGCAAACATCAGAAGTAAAAGCCTCTCCCACTGCCATTGAATAATGAGATTAAAGAGAAAAGAAAGAGATCTGTCAAAAATGAGGAAAAAAACCAATGGAAGACCATGGGTAATTTCCAGTGTAACAAAGAGAAAACACCTGAAAAATCAGACCTCAGAGCCCAAACAATGGAAGTCACCACTGCTGGCCCCAGAATATGACAGAGATTAGGGAATGATGGAAAGAGTGAATAACATTCAAGAAAGACAATATGCAACAGAGATTTGAGTCATAGAAAATTTCATCCAGGAAATAAAAAACAAGATGACAAGCATGGAAAGCAGAATCAATCAAGGAGAACAAAGAATTTCAGAACTGAAGACCAGAACATGGCATTAACCCGATCTGTAAAAAACACAGAAAAACAACAACAACAACAACAGCAACAAAAAACCTCAGAAAGAAAGAACAAAGCCTATAAGAGATGTGTGATTATATCAAGAGGCTGAACCTATGCCTGATTGGCATCCCAGTAGAAGAAAGGGAAATGGAGAACACCTTGGAGCAAGTATTCCAGGAAGTTATCCAAGAAAACTTTCCCCATCTCACCAAAGATGTGACCAGCCAAACACAAGAGACAGAGAGAACCCCCACAAGATATCAAATGAGGAGACCAACCCCTAGACACATAGTAATTTACCTACACAAAGTAGGCACAAAAGAAAAATTCCTAAAGGCAATAAGAGAGAAAAGTCAGACTACCCTACCGGGGAAAACCAATCAGAGTAGCAGCAGACCTATTGGCAGAAACACTACAAGTTAGAAGGGACTTGAGTCCAATATTTGAAGTTCTCAAAGATAAACAATTTCAATCAAGAATTTCCTACCCAGCCAAGCTCAGCTTCATCAGTAATGGAGAATTAAAATCCTTCCCAGGCATCCAATCCCTAAGATATTATGCAACTCCAGACCAGTTCTACAGGAGATGCTTAAAAAGGTATTAAACACAGAAGAAAGAAAAGAAGAATGGCCACACACTTCCCAAGAGAACAGCAGAACACAGAATCAACAGATAATATAACACACACACATATCAATCCTAAAGCTAAAAGAAAACAAATAAATAAAAAACTTTATAAGAACCCCACGATGGGGATAAATGATCACATTTCAATAATCAGGCTGAATGTGAATGGACTAAATACAGCACTGAAAAGACACAGAATGGCAAACTGGATAAAAAACCATGACCCAATTATTTGCTGCATCCAGGAAACTCATCTCACCATAAGGGATGGCACAGACTCAAAGTTAGAGGACGGAAAATGAGTTTCCAGGCAAATGCATCACAAAAGAAGGCAGGAGTCATGACCTTAAGCTCTCCAAAATTTAAAAAGATATGAAAGGATGCTACATAATGATAAAAGGTTCAATCCATCAACAAGTAATATCCATCCTAAACATATACGCACCCAACACAGGAACACCAGCATTTATAAAGCAACAACTAAGTGAACTAAAAAAAGATATTGACTCTAACACTATTATAGCTGGGGACTTAAATACCCCACTAACAACCCTACATAGATCATTGAGGCAAAAAATCAACAAAGAGATTCAGAACCTCAAATTGAAACTCGACCAAATAGACTTAATAGATACCTACAGAATATTTTACCCAACAACCACAGAATATACATTCTACTCATCATGACATGGAACGTACTCTAAGATTGATCACATCCTCATTCATAAATCAAGCATAAACAAACTCCATAAGGTTGAAATCTTGCCATGAATCTTCTCAGACCACAGTGGAAATGGGAAATCAACAAAATTTCCCCAAAACCCACAAAGACATGGACACTAAACAGCATGATGCTGAACGACTACTGGGTCAACACTGAAATCAAAACAAATTAAAAGATTCCTGGAAACAAATGAAAATGAAGAAACATCTTACCAAAACCTCTGGGATGCCATGAAAACAGTTCTAACAGGGGAATTTATATCTCTATGAACACACATCAGGAAATGGAAAGATAACAAGTTAACAGCCTAACAAATCATCTAATGGAGCTGGAAAGACAAGACCACCAAAACTGTAACTTTAGCAGAAGAATCCAGATCACTAAAGTAAAAGCCCAAATATGGGACAAAGAAGACAAAAATATCATAGAAAACATCAACAAAAAAGCGGGTTCTTTGAAAGAATTAACAAGATTGATGGATCACTAGCCAGCATTGCCAAGAAAAAGAGAAAGTCCAAATAAACACAATCAGAAATACAAAAGATCAAATCACAACTGACCTGGAAGAAATACAAAAGATTATCAGAGATTACTATGCACACCTGTATGGAAACAAACTTGATAACCTGAATGAAATGGAGGTCTTTCTAACATCACACATCCGCCTAAGGTTGAAACAAGAAGACACTGAGACACTAAATACACCAATAACAATCCAGGAAATTGACTCCATCATAAGAAAACTACCTATCAAAAAAAACCCCTGGACTGGATGGCTTTAGAGCAGAATTCTACAAAATGTACATGGAAGAGCTGATATCAATCCTATTGAAAGTATTCTGGGCAATTGAGAAAGATGGAATTCTTCCCAAATCATTTTATGAAGCTAACATCACACTGATACCCAAACCAGGTAAAGATCCAACAAAAAAAGAACTACAGGCCAATATCCCTAATGAATGTAGATGCAAAAATTATCAGCAAGATTCTAGAAAATCGGATCCAACATCTCAAAAATCCTCTACCATGACCAAGCAGGCTTCATCCCCGGGATGCAGGGCTGGTTCAACATCTGCAAGACCATAAAGTAATTCAATACATCAACAGATACAAAAACAAGAACCACATGATTATATCATTAGATGCAGAAAAAACTTTTGATAAAATCTAGCATCCCTTCTTGATAAAAACTCTCAAACACCTAGGTATAGAAGGAACATACCTCAAAATAATAAGCACCATCTACAATAAACCCACAGTCAGCACATATGGCTAAACAGACAGAAATTGGAAACATTTCCCTGAAAACTGGAACAAGACAAGGCTGCCCACTCTCACCCCTCTTGTTCAACACTGTGCTGGAAGTCCTAGATAGAGCAGTTAGACAAGAGAAGGAAATCGGGGTATCCAAATAGGAAAAGAGAAAGTCAAGTTGTCCTCTACTGACAATATGATCCTATACCTTGGAAATCCAAGAGACTCTGTCAAAAACTTGCTTGCACTGATAAAGGACTTTAGAAAAGTCTCAGGGTACAAAATAAATGTGCAAAAGACAGTTTCATTCTTATATACCAACAACAAGCAGGCAGAGAACCTAATTAAAAGCACAATTCCACTCACAGTAGATACACACACACACACACACACACACACACACACACACACACACAAAC